>OZ026615.1:69829508-69864508 GCA_964020975.1 Hermodice carunculata | reverse complement strand
CGCCAAGGAAAGCTGTTGACTTAGTCTATGATCAGGGTGTAATGAGTTAAATGAGAAGAGTCACACATGAGTGGCTGCTGAACGAAATAAAAGCGTGCAAGTCATGTCAATGGCAAAAAATCATAAAATGTTGTATTTTCAAACATAATTAGCATGGCTTGATAAATAGGCAAATATTGTCTGCTAAAATTACGTATACATGTTTTGAGTTCGTGGAAATCATGTAGCCAAAAAAATGATAATTGGGAGCAAAATCATATTTTGAGTCAGAGCATATGTGGCTACAGATATATATCTTTTTCAGGACTGGCATGATCTTAACAAAATGGCCCTTCTTGGAAGAACAGCCCGCGAGAGGTAAAACTCAGATGTAACAAATTTTGCATATTTTGAATTCCTATGAATCTTGATTGAGTTATTGTTATCATAGCTATAATGTAAAGTTTGGAAAGATATATCAATGATATAAATTATTGTGTTCTTGGAAATGTTAAAACTGGTCATTTCCATGAAGTTGTGATGGCAAAGGGCAATGTAAATGATTCTGGATTCGAGTCTGTCTAAATATGCCACAACATATAGATGTATAAAATGAAGCATCACAAATTGTTTGAAAACAGAAATGCTATTAGTTTAATATTGATGGAAAAACTTGATTGGACTCCTCAACTGGTTGTAAAAACATCCAATAGAAGAAAATTCCTTTGTGTGAAAATATATGCCATCACGCATTATTGAATATCGTGATGTTTTCTGATGTAATTAGGTGGTATGACAAATCCTTTCATCATACCTTCTATGGCGATGGGTCTATTGGATGCAATATAGAACACACCGTGGTTGATGCCACCGTAAGTAGCGTATCATTCATATATTCGCGTAGTCTGGCTCCCGACAGGTTCGTCATATTTTGTCCCAATCAAGAGGTGATTGCCTCCATTTTTTTTAAAGGGGTGAAAGGCATACAGTCGCCTGAGGCGACCACTTATTCTACGTGAAAATACGAACCGGTATGGTTCAAACCGCAGGGTTCAAGGTGTTGACTACAGAGGGCGCGCACTGTCCGACCACTTTTCTTGTCGGCCGTGCAAGCGGAGAATATCAAGGTCAAGGACAGGTTGTTACATTATGGACCTGCAACATCAGCATCCGCAAAGTTTGATAGCAGAAGTAGAGCACACTTTAAAAACTGTGGAAGCATCACATGGAATGCAAAATGCAAAACTGGGGTTCTGGTGGCAATCAGCTTCAGAGAGTGTCATCACCATCGGCGTCCAAGTTAAGTGCCAGGAAAACAAAGCTGAGAAGGGCGTTTGGTTTATCGAAAGCCCAACCAAGCCCTGTTGTAGCCGCCTGTCCTTGACCTTGACATTCTCCACGTAGCACGGCCGGCAAGAAAAGTGTTCGGACAATGCGCGCCCTCTATAGTCAGCACTTTGAACCCTGCGATTTGAACCAGACCGGTTCGTATTTTCGCAGAGAATAAGACCTCGTCTGTGGCGACTGTGTGCCTCCCCCCCCCCCCCTTTTTTTTTTTTTTTTTTTTAATTTAACCTCTTTATTGGGACAAAATATGATGAACCGGTCAGGTGCCAGACTAATATTCACGTTGCTGAAAATGCTCATCAACATACATTTATCACTCCAACATATAACAATGTTGAGATTCATGGTTAACATATGTAAACATTTTCCCAGGTAGATCTGCCATTCTACAGGCATAATATTGAAAAACGTTTTATCGTAGTGATTATTCCATTATACTCTCTATCTCTCTCTCTCTCTCTCTCTCTCTCTCTCTCTCTCTCTCTCTCTCTCTCTCTCTCTCTCTCTCTCTCTCTCTCTCTCTCTCAAATATTTTTCCTGAAATGTATATTTAATGGGAAGGAATTAGCATTCTGAACTCTTATCGTTACAGGTTTTTGGAAAAATGGCGGAGGATATAAATGTAGAAGAGAATTACACATACGACCACGAACAGGTTGTCATCGATCCATCCCACCCGCCGAGAACTTTGCCAGACCCCATCAGGTAAAGGCATATCACCAGCTTCCCAAAATTTACCCCCCCCCCCCCCCCGAGAATCATATGTGTGACAATTCACCGTGACTTTTGCTTACTAAAGAGGATTAATATTTTTGTGACATGTTGCTCTCACTATACTATTTATTGCCATAACTGACCCAAAGCTTCCGTGATGGGGAAAAAGGCTCTGTCGGTCGTTTATTGCCGAGATAATAACATTGATACATTATGGCAGCATATCAAATAAACACGAGGAAGAGCGTTAAAGGCAACTGTGGTTCATTTTCCAGACTGCATTGGGATATGAATGGGCTTGAGAAAATGGTCAACGACGCAAAGGAGAAATGGCAGAAAGTGGTACGTTTTCTGTAAACATTCAAACAAAATCGGTTTCCTTCAAGTATTGAAATGATACCATGCTTTATGTGTATATTTTCGTACAGTTTATAAAACGTTTTATGACTGGTGAAGCGCCATTTGGTTGCTTAAAGTCTTACTGTGTAGTTTAACGCAAAAAAAAAAGATGTGATCCAACAAAGAAAATACCTGTAGATTCACGCTCGGGTTCATAAGACTCAGTCATTCCTGTGCGACTGGTAAACATTGACAAATGTAGAGCGTATGTGTTATGCTGTACAAAGATCAAGTACAGCATGCACAAGTGTGTCCTTTTTTCTTAATCACTCAAAGATATATATAAATGTCAGAAAACATAACCGATGTAACATCATAGGGTATTCCCCTTCGGCTATCCCCTTGTGTCTTTTTTTCTTACGCACTCAAAGATATATAAATGTCACAATGTATAACGGCTGTAACACCACAGGGTATTCCCCTTCAGCTATCCTGTTCATCAAGGGAAGCAAAAGGTACGCTGCACAGCATACAGATCCAGGGCTGCGCCCTCTGGTGCCTAGTCTGACTGGAAGAGCCTTCCATTTGCTGCATACAATGCTAGCACAATTACTGGCTATTCAGTGTTTCAAATTTATGTAAAATGTCGAAAACCCAGTAAATCAGCCCACGCTAAATTACATCCAGCTTACATCAGTGCATTCGCCAAAAATAAATTAGGCACAAGTATAGTAATGTAAGAGTATTGGAATTACGTGTTAATATTTAGCACGTTCTATCCAGCGAATGGTAGCCTAATGAGAAGTTTGCTTGTATTCATATTCTTAAATATTTACATTGTAACTCGGGCGAGTAAATGGTTAATAACATTAGCTGAAACTGGATGACGGACTTGCCAACAACGCAAGCATCATAAACACACTTTGAACTAGCTAAATGCGTGTTCCGTTTATTAGTGTGGCGAACAGTCGAGTACACGTGTGCCGTTCTGGGCAGAAAATATCGCATCAATGTATATTTGATGTTTTTGTCATTTCTTAAGTGTTGTTTTGTTTAAGGCCTATGTTTGACGTGGCAAGTCCATGTGGAAGGCCTTCTAGAGTGAGCTTCATATTAGAGACAGAGTAACACATTTAGGCGAACTTTCAAATCAATATTTCCTTTGTTATGCAGACAGGATTTCAGGTCCTATTCACAACCAGGAGTTCCACGCGCAAAAGCAGAGATACTGCGATCAAATAACTACTCTTACGTTTAACCACTTCAAAAATAGAATCACCGTCCTTTATGACAAGATCGACTTTTATTCTGCTAATTATAACATAAGACGAAATATTGTTGTGCTAGAGTACACTTGACACTAGACTTAAGTTGTTTTACTTTTAGAGAGATGATTTGGATGTATACGTCCAGTTATTTTACTTGTAGAGAGATGATTTGGATGTATACGTCCTGAACGCGGCATACGGGAAAGGTATTATGAAGAAATGTAAAGTCAGCCCGGATGGCTTTTTACAGGTAAGGTTTGTTTTCATTTCGAAGCTTTAGTGTTTTCTGTTGATTGCATAATATTAAAACACAATAATGTATGTTTCTCATACTAATAAACTTTCTTTCTTTAACGAGGATTGGGCAATAGCCATTGGCAATACAAGGCCCTTTCCTAAAGTACATACAATACCATTAAATACAATAGAGTATACAGTAATCCCATGTACCACGCAAAGAAAAGTGTATTGTATATTTCCCACGCACTAAATGTAACTTAGACTACTATCCCTTGGTGTTTGTCTTGTAGTGCATTGCAAATTGGTCATGTTGTTACCAATTTGCAAATGTTACTGTAAAACGCAGGTATAATATGTATGAAATTTAGTCAGTGTTATATTTTTATATATGCATATATATATATATGCATATATATATATATATATATATATATATATATATATATATATATATATATATATATATATATATATATATATATGTATATATATATGTATATTTATTTATTTATTTATTTTCGTTCAAAAGATGCTGATTCAGCTGGCATATTATAGATTACACAAGGAGACAGTCCGGACCTACGAGCCGTCAACACACAGGTACGGTCCACATAACGTTTGAAAAAAAATCTTCTTGTATTTGGCTTCGAAAATGATACTTTAGTGACCCATTCTCCAAATGATAAAGTATCATTTTAACATACCACTGGAGGCTCCAAAAGATGCCATGACGGTATTCACTGATGCACATTGTTTATTGTCATAGGCTTCACAGTGTGTCCACTGAAAGTACCCCTTGAACGTGTAAGTTTATAATGCTAACATGTAAGCAAATTAAAAATATCGATGTTTGGGTGATAGGAACAGATGTGAAAAACATAGTTTGAATTATGGATTTCAAGTTATACCTTATGGGAGTGAAATATTTTAGTATTCACCAGACCCCAATATTGTTTTTATATTCACGTGTTGTATGAAACGGCAGTCGTTTCCATTAATGGGTGGGGAAAGGGACACTTCAATTCAAGTCATTTTAAATTTGTGGTCACTTTGTTTATAAAGCATAATAATTATGTCAGTACATTTTTTACAAGTTACTTATTTATGTAGAGCCGCAGAGTTAAACATACTGAACTACAGGTGAGAGTGGAATAGGAACTTTTTCTGTTGATGTAACTTTTGTACATTCAGATCTGTTGCGCATATTGCGTTTCACAATTATTTTTGTTTTGTTTTCGTTTCTACTTTTAGATTGTTTATTTTTGGAAGAACTGAAACATTGCATCCAGTATCCGAATATTCAAAGAAGTGGGTACTTGCCATGGACGATCCCAAAGCTGACAAGAAAGAAACAATATCACTTCTGAAACAAGCCATAAAAATCCAGTCTGCATCGCGACTGGACGCCACAGCAGGCGCAGGTTGTGACCGTCACATGCTGGGCCTGTATTGTGCCTGCAGGGAAATGGGGATGGACGTTCCCACATTATTCAAAGACCAGGTATGTGTTTTACATACAGTGTGGAGTGTGCCTGTGAGGGAGTGGTGGAGCTTCTGGTATGGTGGGCATTTGCTTGTTTCTGCACAGGTGAAGGTAGAAATCTTTTTCTGAAGTTCTCATGGTTGGCGATATTGTTTCGTGATATGCTCCCTTTTCGCATATGAAGCTCCATGAAAACCTTGTCCAGCTCTTGTTGTCCGATTAAAATGTTCAGTGGATGTAGTTTACTTTAAGAATATTCTGATTAAGCGGTTTATGGTCTGTTTTACATTCAACTTTCTCATGAGCCGAGTGCAATTCAATTTTGTTGATTGCTTGGAAAATTATTGTAGCACTTGCATACTTTCGAGTCTCAGGCTGTTTTTGTAAAAAGGTAAAATGCACAAGATCGACTGATATAAAAGGCCTATTTTGTTTGGGAAAAGTTTGGAGCAATAAACCGACTCGAATGCTGCTTACTCAAAGTGTTCAAGTGTACTACATCATATAGAGGCCCCGCTCAACACAACATACATTGGCTCATATGTGATACATCAAGTCTTGGCTCATCTATAACGCTAGATGTAGGCTCATGCAATACATCTTATCAAGGCTTACACGTTTACTCTATTGAGGCTCACATGCAACACAGATATAGGCTCGCATGTAACACATTATGTCAAGTTCATAATTAACACCCCATGTCAAGGCTCACATAGATGTAACATCAAGTTTAGGCTTACATGCAACGCATAATACCAAGGCTCGCATGTAACACGTCAAGGCTCATATGCAATACATATAGGGGCTTGCATGAAAAATTTCATGCATAGGTCTACATGTAATATCATAAAGGTAGAGTCACGGAATGTGTACAATTGCAGTTTTCATTTATGTATAACATTCTCAATTAAGGCTGGCTTGTTCTCTCGATTTCATAGCGCTTGCTGTCATGCAAACTGTGTACGATTTTCTTAAAACAGAGAACCCTTATGGGATTTGCTTGCAGGCATGGCAGATGGACTACAAACTGTCCACGTCCCAGACTCCAAACCAGATGTATGAGCGTATAGCCAACCTTCATTGGGACTCCTCCTGCGGTGGCTTCGGACCGGGATGTCATGATGGCTACGGGATATCATACATTATTCTCGGGGAAAATAATCGTGAGTCATTGCTTTCTTCAAATATTTCAACCCGCAAACATTGGAAACCTTCTTTCATTTAAATTTCTATTATGAGATAAAGCAAGGGCCTGACGCCTAAGAACCCGAAACTCTGACGTTTGAATTTTTAGTTCACATTATTTGGGTTGCAAAGTACGACGTATTTCGCCTTCAAAGAGTACTCATCAAGTGCTGCCTAACAGTAACCAGTAACGCTTAGACCAGGTTTTGACTCCGTTTTTGTTCACTTTCAACATTGCGTTGCTAAGGTAACTCACTCAAGAAAGAACTTTCAGTTACTCTTTTCTATCTTAAGTAATCTGATTGGCTTACAAAGAAAGCAACAACAAATAGGATTCTCTCTTTTATTTCATTTCGGTTGTAAAATCGTTCCACACTTATGTTGGGAACGATTGTGTTTCCACATGGGTAACTATGGGCAAATATATGTTTACCTATATTAAAGCTGGTTGCCTCGCAGACGGACCAGTCTGGGCCAGTCAAAAAAGATCACTGGACCTAGAGTCAACACAGTCCGTGCAAGTGTTAGATTTTCCCCCAATTTCAGGCACAAAAATAGAAGAAAATTTATATGTTATATTCATTTGTATGAAGCAAGTGGCACACGCAATGAGCCCAATTTCCAGAACTAACTAACTTAATAATAAAAATATTAATAATAATATTTATTAATTTGACATTTTGCTTTCATTTCTGGGAAATCATGCTTAAACTGCGACAAGAACAAAGGTGCATGTCATCCCATGCACAGTAAAAACTACTTGCCTAAGAATGACTGTCCAATTGTAATGGGATGTATGTTGTAAAGTAGACTGTCCATCAGAGGTTTATGTGTAAATGTAAAATGCAAACTTGCCTTGCAATATTACGAAACATAGATTTTTATAACACAAGAGATTCCAATTCCTACAATCTCCTAGTTGGCCCCAGTTTTCCACCGCTCAACAAATACATGAAACCAGATTCCCTGCTTTACGGTACCTTTCTTTGTAATGCTGAAAATATACACACTGACAAATTTAATTGGTTAACGAGTATTCGGGACACATTATGTACTTTTGGTTATCCAGCAACATGGGAAAATATCGGATTTTTAACAAACCACTTTCCAACGTTTAAATTCAAGAATAGCAGTAGACAATATTTCAGGCAACAATGGCAAAGAGATATGCAAATGAACTCAGACTCCGATAAAAGCTAGGAACATTGCCAAATTCAAAACTCATTTAAAATGGAGAACTATTTACTTCATATAAAAGATCGAACTTTTAAGAAACAATATTACGCAATTCAGAATAAAAGTGCAAATGATTTGAAAATTGAAACAGGAAGACACAGAAGACCTCAGAAAACACCTTTGGCTGACAGAATTTGTAAAGATTGTAGTATTTTAGAAAACGAAACGCATGTGGTACTTTACTGTTCTAAATTAAACTGTAAGAGAGAAATATTATTTAAAAACTTGTCTGACATTTTCCCAGCATTTTCAGCTTTAAGCGATTCAAATAAGTTCAATTTCATCATGGACCTTAATGATCCGGATAAATAAAATTATTAGTAAATTTCTTCTCTGAAGTCACAAAGAACAGGGGATCATTCTGAAGCAACTGTAAATTGTTATATCAAGATATTAGATGAACGGAGCGTTCGTTTGATTGATTTTTAAACTGACTTTTATCCTGTGTCTCGAGGACATTGTAATATGTTGTAGGTGCATTGGGTTCTGTTGTATTTGTATCGATTTGTAATATGTGTATTTTTGCAAAATATCAATATTAATGCTGATGCAGCAAAATAAAGTTCTCTTCGTGTTTTGTAAGGATGGACATATAAACCACAAACAGAGTTGCATCCAGCCGCAGGTGTACGCTAGGTTTTATATTTGTAGTTACATTGCAATGTAATGCTATAGATTTTTGATGTCTAGATGAGATTATGCGCTGAGATATTAGTTGATCATAACTGCAATTTTTTTCCTCACAGTCAACTTCCAAATAACATCATGGAAAAGTTGCGCAGAAACCAGTTCTTCAAAAATGGCGGGTGCCCTTGAGAAGGGTATGGAGGATATGAAAAACCTCATGCTGGGCTGAGCAGAACGTTTTTGCAAGAGCAAAAGAAAAGTGTCTCTTTTACATCAAATGTGATTATGAAATAAGGATCAAACTTACGTTGTATGGAACAAGGATATTGTGATATTTAATTATGCTGGACTCTAGTATGGGGCCCCTGGATCATAGTTGCTGAATCCTGTGTGTTACACATATTTATTCCAGTACTACATGCAGTGCTTTCTGCTTGTGCCTCCACGTCATCGCTTCTAAGATAAAGCACAGTGAAAAGAAGCATAGAATGCACCAGGACACACGTAAATCTAAATGTCGGCTACAGATGGCGTGCAATATGGTTGCAAGCCACGCAAGCAATATTTTCCCAGTGGTACTTGTCACTGTGAATGTGTATGTTGTTCAACAATAGGGCCTATGCAGATAGGGGCCTCTCTTCCACTTGTTTTGCGTCCACGCAACTAATCATGCCGTCATCTTATCCAACGTGTAGCTGTAACGTATTTCAAAGATGGCTGCAAACGCAGTCCATTTTACTGTGGGCGGTGGGGGGGGGGGGGGGGGGAGGAACCCACCTGCATCGTCTGGCTATGCAGGAGTCGTCATTTTGGGAAAGGAGGAATGTTTCCATTGGTTGATAACCTACGGTTCAAGAGGTGACGTCACAGATGGAAACATATCGTGGTCACATGATATTGTGTTACCCAACGACATAACTTGTGAGAAGCACAGTGGCCAGAATGCTGTGGGCTGGGCGTAATGAGAATGGTTTGCAACTTAAGGAGTAGGGGTGTAAGGAGAATGTGTATTTTTGCACTCAGCTGGTGGTTTCTACTTGTGTGTTAACATATTTTCAGCAATGTTTTAACTTACTCGATTGTTTTGGGTCAGGGAAACTTTGTCAGTGTGGTCCATGTGGCCTTTAGCCATATTACTGGTGTCCGTAGGGGTACATTTAACATCATGTACAACATATTTTTTTATTATCTGGTATTGTGGTTGTATGAATTTTGATGCCAAGTGAATGTCTGGAAGTCTCACATAATGGCCATGTGTTATTTTGTACATATTTTAGGCAAACCTGAAATGTCCAGGATATTTTGTAGCTTACGACCATCAGATTTTGTTTTGTACACACCATTCACAACCTTTATTTATCTGTTGGGGGTTAGTGGGGTATATCGACTTGACTCACTGTATTTCTTGCAAAGATATTGCCGCATAATTTTGTGTTAATGGTCACATTTTACAAGTCTCGTTTCATAGAATGAATCTGGTCAAATGCGTACATTAACACGTTAATTCCTGGACATATTTGTGGCATGAATTGAATGCAAAGAATTAAAACATTGGCTTGAAGACAGCTAAATTTTAACTTTTGTCTTCTTTCTTTTTTTAAAGAAGGCATAATATAATTTTCCAAGATACTTTCACAAAAGAATAGAAAGTCAAAACCAACAATCTACATGTTAAGCTAAATAAACCAGATCTGATGATGTGGGATTATGTTTGTCAGATATCTTTCAACGGGAAATTTGCATTGAACTTCATATCATAGCAAAGTGGATTACGGATGATATATATACATATTGCAAAGCTTAGCAATATTTGATATAATAATTACTGCCTTAGGTGGGCCAATTTTTGCCATCCCATCCAAATGGAATATTATATTTTATGCTCGGCTAAATTGAAGTCTAGTCACCTGGTTGCAATTATGTCAAGCTGATTATCGTTTATTTTTTCTCCAAAATACCACCACAAAATACAATCTGCAGAATTTGTGTTTAGGAAACGTTTACTCTCTCTTGGATGTTTGTAGGTCACGTGGTAAGGACCCACCATCTTAAATTTGTAAGTTTACGTTGCTGTATGTTTGTTTGAATTGTGTTCGTGATAAGGTACATTGCTTTGTATTGAGCTTTTGAATCATTCCATCGGTAAGATGTGGGTATGAGCCCATGAATGTATAGCATCTCCAACATATTCTTGATTGCAATGATTATGTGAGACTCTCGTCCTTGTTATTGAGAATTAAAAGAAATCTTATTTTAAAGATTAATGACATGTGTTAGGCGTGCAGTTGCGCAATTTTTTTATTTTTATTAGCGATATATATAACAAAAGGTGACTTACACAGACTTTTACAGCACATTTTTCAGTTGTTGCATGCACATTTTGGAAAAAATGATATACATATATATACATACATATATATGCATAGAACGCCCGTTTTATTTTTGTACATTACCATTTGTGCTTTGCAAAACTGTACTGGTTATATCTTTAGTAGATACAAACAGGATTGAGCATGCACTTCGAAGTGTATTGTGTGGCTATTATCAGATGATAAATACTTTCCATGTTAGCCATTAGATAGTAAAATCGCTAAGCGTAAATATTGGGAGACATATTATTATAACTCCGGTTTCAGGCTGCGAGTTGTGCTACAAAGTTGCCAAGTTTACTAGAAATACAGAAGTCAAATTTTAATCTGGCAGTTGTAAAGGGTTTCGTGCCCGTGTATGAACATAAATAAAAAACTGAACAACTAACTAACTAAATAAATAAAGATACATTTGTCTGTATAACCAAGATTGAGAAAAAACTAATTGTGTCAATTTTAATTGTTACACATTAATAAATTATTGAAGCATTTCAAGAAGAAGGTTGAGAGAACTGGTGGGAACTTTCGAAATGACCATGATAACAAAGAATTTATAAATTGCTCGAAGGCGAATGCAGAGTGTCTTAGTGGTGTTTAGACAGCCCATAAGGAAGCGCTCCATCTTTGTTGGGGTGGGAGGTGGGTCGTCACTTTTTGTTTTTCGGAAAGGAACATAAAGCTTATTTAAGATAATAATAATATTGCAGTGGCTTTCCGCTTCTCATGCCGCGGTCCTGTGTGACACAAGTGGCCTAGAAAAAAGGAAAGGAAAAGTAGATGAGGCAGAGGAAACCATGGCCATCCTTATCAGCTCATGCTGCCATGTTTTCCAGGACCAGAGCTGAGGCAAAAGAGTCCACCACATACTCTCTCACATCTGTGGTGGGCCCCTGGTCCTGGATATATCCCCCTACACTCATCGCTTGTAGAAAAACCTTCCCTCATACACCCTATGCCCGCCTCTAAAGCTCGGGCATTTCCCATGGGGGACCCCATGGGAGCCCTTATAAGGGCTACCACCATTCCCTCTCCTCCCTGCACTCTGAAATTCTCATTTACACTGTCGCTATCAAGCCCTATCAATTCATTTCTTTTATCCCAGCACCCTACCAGGTAGTCCTGTACACTTTTAGTACTTTTCCTGCCTCCCAGAAAGCCACCCTTCAAACCTAAATCCCATGTTACACGTTCCGCTTCCTCTAAACACTGAACCTCTTCTAGACCCTTGTTAATATAATCTTCTCTTTGCCACTTTCTGAAAAATTCTCTTCTTACTCTCTATATGCATCACACCACAACAGTCAATGATCCACCATCTCATCTGCCTCTTTTCTACATACCTTACATTTACCATTACGACCTGTTATCCACTTCTGTTTTCTCATTTCTAGATTGATCACTCATGTCCTACTTTGAAAAAGAAGCCTGGATCCCTTCCCTCCATCCCATCACACACTTTTCTTTGGCTTTTCTAGTACCTCGTATGCTTTCAATGTACTCTTTTCCCTGACTCCTCTTTTCCAGTCTTCCTTCCAGCCCTCTGTAACAGTACTACCTGTGTACACTTTCCAGTCATCAACTGCATCATATCCTTTCAATTCATATCTCTCTGCCAACTTATTTATTTCTTTTACCCATCTTGTTTGTTCCTTGACTACTTCATTGTAAACTTTCCCGCACCACCTGTTTTCATTTACTGCTTGTAGATACCCCCAGTACTTCAGCTTTGCTTTGGCAATTCTGTCTCTGAATTTATTCCATCCTAACTCTGCTAGGACTGCTTTTTTGCTGTGCATGGTGGTGCTCCCAGTATCCATTTCCCCATCTCATTCTGTGCTTTCTCCATTCCCTGGATATCTCCCTCACTTACTGAAATCACATCTAAGGCATATATCATCCCTGGTATTGTAACTCTATCCCATAATACCCTTGCTGTGTATGTTCTGTTGAAACTGTTCAGTGCAGTAGCTTAAATCCTTCCTTTTGGTTATCATTTATTTTTTTATTTTGTTGTTCAGTTATTTATTTATGTTCATACACGGGCACCTAACCCTTTGCAACTGCCAGCTTAACCCTTTCCCCCTCAAACCGACCAAAACCGGCTGGTGGTCAAATGTCGTCTGCTTCAGTGTTTTCAACTAATTTCAACAGTTATGAAAAACAATTTGACTGAGAAATGTACACGAGACTTATCTAGTTCACATGCCCCAGGTCAACAGCTTTCCTTGGCAAGGGTTGGGCACTTAGTGCCCAACCCATGCTAAGGAAAGCTGTTGACTCAGTCTTAATTCAAGGGGGAAAGGGTTAATATTTGACTTCTGTATTTCTAGCAAAAGGTACATGTTATCTTATGGACTGTCACAAAGCTCGCTGCACAATTTAAAGTGATCCCTTGTCATCATGCAAGTTGTGCAACAGAGTTGCCGTCATTTAACTATCTACTGGCACATAAAATACATGTGAAGTTACATTTAACCGAACAACAGAACATGATCAGTTTTGCTTTAGACTCTATTATCTTTTGTAGCCCCTGCCCCCTTCCGGTCGGTAGGCCTACCACCTTATCGATGTATAGAGATGTACAGTTTTCTCATATTTGCGCGGTAGTCTGTTACGCCCGCCGTATACAACGATCTGCTGTTATAATTACGGGAGTCTTCTGCAAATCAGAAAGTCTAGAATGAGTGCGTTGATTACCTCAGGGCATCACTCCAGTTGATAAACAGAGATCATCGGACGCATGTTGCCATATCCGATTGGTCAGGGGATGTCAAGTGATCCTGCGTTACCAGCGATACACTCTTTTGATTCAAGTTGCCTCAATATTTACTGTTGTTTCTGTTTCAGTTTTGAAGCACATGTAAGACAAGGAAGTGACACTGTTCCGGAAGTGTGGCATTAACATGCATGGAATGTAAATACACTCACGTGTTCATAGTTCTGAATGAAGAAGGTGAACATATGCCACCTTATCTTGTTTTGTTCACTGTAGAGCAGCTGGAGCGGAATCAAAAGTTGTGTCTTGATCTTCATGGAAATTTAAGACTCCCGATGTATATTTAGCTAATAAAATGGCTTGACTTGAACATATGTTGTCTTTTTGCCGGGGGGGGGGTACTCCCTATACCGAGCGTAATGGGGATGTGCCGCTCTGAAGGGTGCCTTTTTGCCCGTACTTTCCCTAACAAAGGTATCAATTTTCTCAAGACTTCCCTAACGAAGGTCCATAAATTTTTCTGAGACCCCTAACCAAGGTCACTGATAAAATCAAAGGGCCCTAATCAAGACCAGACGATTTACGCTCCAGCCCCGTGAACAGGGCGCGTACTGTGAAAGTGATTGACGCACCCTAATGAAGATACATTATTTGGTAGGATGGGAGCCCTAATGAAGGGTCATTCTGAAAAACTTGAGCTGCACACCCCCACCCAAAAAAGTATGAAGTCCCCCCCCCCGGTCTTTTTGTGATGCTAGGGCGTAGCCCAGTTATGGTGGTAGTACTTTAAGTCCGCCATATTTCATGACCTTTCGCTAGGAAACGGCAAACACCAGTTTGGTTTTAATATGTTTTGGGGGTGAGGACTTGTTAGCTCAGGTGATCATATCACCTGAGCTGATACCATAGTCTCAAAATCCGTCGTCCGTCCGTCGCAACGAATTTACATTTTCGACTTCTCCAAAACCGCAGGCTAGATCTGCTGCAAACATGGTGGAAATGTGCCTTTGGTAGGTCTCTACCAAGTTTGTTCAAATCCTCATGCTACAGTGATTTTTTGATTTTTTTATGAATTTTTCTGTTCATTTTTGGGGCAAATCTTAAAAAATCTTCTCAAAAACTGCTTGGCCAATTGCTTCCAAATTGCACAGGAACACTTCTGGGGCCTCCCAGACCATAATTTGCTCAGGAGGTGGTGCTGTGATTTTTTTCTATTTTTTTCGCTCAGCTGAGCTTTTAGGAGGGTGAGGCATCTGTCGTCCGTCCGTCGTCAATCGTCCATTCACAATTCACCTTTTTGGACTTCTTCTCAAAAACCGTCAGCCAGATCCACTTCAAACTTGGTGGAGATGTGCTTTGGGTGGGTCTCTACTAAGTTTGTTCAAATGGTCACGGTCCAGTGATTTTTGGATTTTTAATGAATGTTTTTGTTCCTTTTTGGGCAAATCTTAAAAAATCTTCTTCTCCGAAACCGCTCACCCAATTGCTTTGATATCACACAGGAACACTCCCTGGGACTCCTAGTTCGAAATTTGTTCACCAGGTGGCGCTGCATTTTTTTGCTAAATTTTTATGAATTTTTTTGTGTGTTATAGCTATTTTCGACTTCTCCAGAACCGTCACTCAGATTAAGCGGAAACATGGTGGATATGTTCCCCGAGAAGGGTCAAACAAAGTTGTTCACTATGTGGGAATGCTCTGGATATCTGATTTTTAACGATTTTTTCAATTCAGATACTTGTCGGTCAATGCAGCTTTCCTATTGATTACTATGCAAGTCAATGGACATTCTAATGCTAATTCATATTTTTAGCTCAGCTGACTAGTCAGTTAGCTGAGCTTTTTTGAGGATCCGTCGTCTGTCCGTCCGTCATCGTCCACAATTTACATTTTCGACTTTCGAAAACCGTAAGCCAGATTTACTTCAAACTTGGTGGGGGTGTACCCTGGGTGAATCTCTACCAAGTTTGTTCAAATGGTCATGCTCCAGTGATTTTTGGATTTTTTATGAATTTTTTTGTTTTTTGGGGGGCAAATCTTAAAGTATCTTCTAAGAAACCGCTCACCCAGTTGCTTTGATAAATCACAGGGACACTCCTGGGAACTCTTAGTTCAGATTTTTTTTATCAGGTGGTGCTGCAATTTTTTTCATTTTTTTTGTGAGTTTTTGTGTGTTTTTGTTATTCTCGACTCCTTTTCCAGAACCGTCACTGGGATGAAGCTGAAACTTGGTGGATACGTTCCTTGTAAAAGAGGCAAACAAACTTCTTCAAAAGGTTGACTCAGTTAATTTTTTCATTCATTTTTTGAAAAAGTACAAAATAAAAAAAAATTTACGAAACCTGAACATGGAGATTTCTTGTAATGGAAACAACTTAGATAATTTTCGCCATATTTATGTCACACTTTGTAGAAATGGACCTTTGATAGGTCTCTACATATTTCATTCAAATGGTCACACTGCATTGGTTTTTGCATAAATTTTTGGGTACATTTTTAAAGATAAGCAGATGCATGTCAGCAGAGCACAGGATCATCATGATCCTCTTGTTTTGCTTTTTTTTTTTCAATTCAGGTTCTTGTTTTATGCATCTTCTCTATTGCTTACTATGCAAGTCAATGGGCATTTTAATGGCAATTCACATTTTGGACTGTTTGTCAGATTCACTTCAAACTTGGTGGCAATGTACCTTGGGTGGGTCATCTACCAAGTTTGTTCAAATGGTCACGCTCCAGTGATTTTTGGATTTTTTATGATTTTTTGTTTAAATCGTTAAAAAGTTTATCATGCGAATTTCTTGTAATGGGTATAACTTAATAATTTTGGCCAGATTTTTGCCAAACTTTTATAAACATCTACCTTATTTTGTGCAAATGGTAATATGTTTTTCAATTCTGGTGCTTATCTGTAAATGTACCTATTCTGTTGTTTGCAAGTCAATGGGAATTCTAATGCATTCTAATGGTATATCACATTTTGGACTTCTCTGAAGAAATTGTTCGTCAGATTTACTTCAAACTTGGTGGCAATGTACCTTGGGTGGGTTTCTACCAAGTTTGCTCAAATTGTCAGACTCCAGTGATTTTTGGATTTTTTATAATTTTTTTTTCAAAAATCATTGAAAAAGTTTTAATAGGAAAGTTTAACATGGGAATTTCTTGTAATGTGTATAACCTAAATAATTTTGGCCACATTTATGCCAAACTTGGTATGGATATACGTTTTATATTTTTCGTCTACCTAATTTGTGCAAATGGTCATATTCTAGTGATGTTTGGACCTTGACCTCATTCCCAAGGTCACAGGACAACGTACACAAAATTTACTGTTCACTTGATAACTTGAGATCTGTTTTGAGTTAAGACCTTGATGTTGCACATGTTAATGTTTCTCTATGAAAGTCACGCTTACACAGTACATGAGTGACCTTGACCTCGTTTCTGGAGTTACAGAGCAACATACATGAATTTTACTTTTCACTATAATTTAAGAACTACCTGAACTGGGACCTTGATGTTGCACATGTTAGTGATCCTCTGAAAAGGTTAGACTTACTCCGTACATGGGTGGCCTTGATCCTATTCCAAGTTCACAGAGCTGCAAGTGTGATGAATGTCTAGGTCAGCTGAGCATGGGCTGTTCACAAAGCCCTCTTGTTTATGATTTTTTTGTTCTTTTTGGGGGCAAATCTTAAAAATTCTTCTTCTCGGAAACTGCTTACCTGATTGCTGTGATATCACACAGGAACACTCCTAGGCACTCCTGGCTCTGAATTTGTTCACCAGGTGGTGCTACGACTTTTTTTGTGTCTTATTGCCATTTATAACTTCTACGTTTCTCAGAAAAAGCTGAAACTTGGTGGATATGTCCCTTGTGGAAGGGCCAAACAAAATTGGTCACTAGGAGGCACTGTTGAGGATTCCTGATTTTTAATGATTTTTTCAATTCGGGTACTTGTCGGTAAATGCACCTTTCCTGTTGCTTACTCAAGTCAATGGGCATTCTAATGCTAATTCAATTTTTTGACTTCTGCGAAACCTGGCAATTTACCTTGGGTGGGTCTCTAGCAGATTTGTTCAAATCAAATTTTGGAGTTTTTATGAATTTTTCTGTTCTTTTTTGGGACAAAGCTTAGAAAAAATCTTCTCCTCTGAAACTGCTCACTCGATTGCTTTGATGTCACACAGGAGCACACCTAGGGACCCCTAGTTCTGTTTTTGTTCACCAGTAGCGCTGCGATTATTTATATTTTTCATGTTTTTGTGTGTTTCATTGCTATTTTCGACTGCTTTTATAGAACCGTCACTCATATTAAGCTGAATGTTGGTGGATGTGTTCTTTGTGGAAAGGTCAAACAAAACAGTTCACTAGGTGGCAATGCTCTGGATTACTGATTTTTCACAATATTTTTAATTCGGGTATTTACTGATAAATGCACCTTTCCTATTGATTACTGTGTAAGTCAATGGGTATTCTAATGCTGATTCACATTTTGACCTGTTTATGCAAAACCGGCATTCAAATTCACTTTAAACTTGGTGGCAATGTACCTTGGTTGCGGTCTCCAACAGATTTATTTAAATGGACACACTCCATTGATTTTTGGATTATTTATGAATTTTTTTGTTCTTTTTGGGGGCAGTTCTTAAAAAATGGCAAGGGTATATGTACATGTCAGCTGAGCACAGGACTGTCACAGTCCTCTTGGTTTATAAACTAAGTAAAGCATAAGCAAGGAACTGGTTATTATTTTTATAAATTATATTCAACAAAATGTTTTTGTTACACCTGAACAGTCTTTCCTTCAATTATTTCAATTTGTTCAACAGCCCTACAGGCGTACATGTGCGTTGCCCCTCCATTTAGGCCACCAGGCCTTGTTTTTTTTTTAAATCTATGATTTTAGTTTGTGTTATAGCTATTCTCGACTTCTTCGCCAGAATCGTCTCTCGGATTAAGCTTAAACGTGGTGGATATGTTTCTTGTGGAAGGGTCGAACAATGCCGTTCGCTATGTTGGGAATGCTGCAAATTCCTGATGTTTAACGACTTTTTCAATTCGGCTCCTTTTCGGTAAATGCACCTTCCCTATTGATTACCATGCAAGTCAATGGGCATTCTAATGCTAATTTACATTTTCGACTTCTTCTCCAAAACCGTCATCCAGATTTACTTCAAACTTGGTGGCAATGTACCTTGGGTAGATTTCTACCAGGTTTGTTCAAATGGTTATGCTCCAGTAATTTTTGGATTTTTGATGATTTTTTTGTTTTGTTTTTGGACAAATCTTAAAAAATCTTCTTCTCCGAAACAACTTACCCACTTGCTTTGATATCACACAGGAAGACACCTAGGGACTCCTTGTTCTTAATTTGTTCACCAGGTGGCCCTGCATTTTTAAAAAAAATCTATGATTTTAGTTTGTGTTATAGCTATTCTCGACTTCTTCGCCAGAATCGTCTCTCAGATTAAGCTTAAACGTGGTGGATATGTTTCTTGTGGAAGGGTCGAACAATGCCGTTCGCTTTGTTGGGAATGCTGCGAATTCCTGATGTTTAACGATTTTTTCAATTCGGCTCCTTTTCGGTAAATGCACCTTCCCTATTGATTACCATGCAAGTCAATGGGCATTCTAATGCTAATTTACATTTTCGACTTCTTCTCCAAAACCGTCATCCAGATTTACTCCAAACTTGGTGGGGATGCACCTTGGGTAGGTCTACCAGTTTTGTTCCAATGGTTATGTTCCAATGAGTTCTGGATTTTTTAAATTTTTTTTTTTCAAAAATCTTGACAAAAGTTTTAATAGGAAAGTTGAACATGGGAATTTCTTGTTATGGTTATAAGTTCAATAATATTGGCCAGATTTCCTTCAAACTTGGTGGGGATGTGCCTTGGGTGGATTTCTACCAAGTTTGTTCAAATGGGCACGCTTTATTGATTTTTGGATTTGTTATGAATTTTTTTGTTCTTTTTGGGGCTAACCTTAAAAGCTCTTCTGAAACAGCTCACCCAATTGCTTTGATATCGTATATAGACACTCCCCAGTTACACCTAGTTCCCAATTTGTTCACCAGGTGGCGCTGTATTTTCTTTAATGAATTTTTTGTTTGGTTTTTCTATTTTTCACTTGTTCTCAGAACCGTCACTCAGATTAAACTAAAATGTGATGGATATGTTCTTGTGGAAGGGCTCAAACAAAGTTGTTTACTAGGTGGCACTGCTTTGGATTCCTGATTTTAAAGGATTTTTAATTCGGGTACTTATCGTTCAATGCAGCTTTCCTATCGATTACTGTGTAAGTCACTGGGCATTCTAATGCTAATTCACAGGACAACTAACACGAAATTTACTGTTTACTTGATAACTTGAGATCTGTTTTGAGTTAGTGCCATGATGCTGCACATGTTAATTATTCTGTATGAAGGTCATGCTTAGACAGTACATGAATGACCTTGACCTCTTCTCTGGGGTCACAGTGCAACATACATGAATTTTACTCTTCATTATAACTTGATAACTACTTGAACCTTGATGCTGCACATGTAAGTGTTCTTCTATAAAGGTCAGACTTACTCAGAACATGGTTCGCCTTGATCCGGTCAGACTTACTCAGAACATGGATCGCCTTGATCCTTTCTCAAGTTCATAGAGCTGCAAGTGTGATGAATGTCAAGATCAGCTGAGCATGGGTTTTTCACACAGCCCTCTTGTTTTATGATTGTGCGTGTGTTTTCATTATTTTCGACTTATCCAATACCGTGACTCAGATTCAGCTGAAACTTAGTGGATATGTTCCTTGTGAAAGGGTCAAACAAAGTTGTTTACTAGGTGGCACTGCTGTCGATTCTTGATTTTTAATGAGTTTTGCAATTTGGGTACTTATCGGTAAGTGCAGCTTTCCAATTGATTATTATGTTTGAATCGGAAAGTTGAAAGTTTGCACCCGTGTTGATGCTACGTGGGGTCGTCCATCAGTGTCCATGCCCATCCTGCAGGAATATTTCTTGTTAAAGGCCCAAATAAATTTGTTTGCTAAGTGGTGTTACTATGCAATCCTGATTTTTTACGTATTTTCCATTTTGGGTACTTGTTGGTAATTGCATACATTCTGATTGTTCACTATGTGAATCAATTGGCCTCTGATACAGATTCACATTTTCCACTTCTCCGACGAAACCGTCAGCCAGATTTACTTCATACATGGTGGCAATGTTACTATAGCGGGTTTCCACCAAGTTTGTTCAAACGGTCAACTTATGATTCACCTGAGCACAGGATCAGTCCTGATCCTCAAGTGTTTTATTCTTATACTTTATAGACCAAGGACTGAATCGCTGATATAGGTCATTTTGAAAAAAGTAAACGCATCGAATTGGCATTTAAATTTCTGTTGGAATTCTCCGCAAGTAGGGTTTCACGGGTCGTATTATAAGACCCCTAACTGCTCTGGCTGCCCCTTTTGTATAAATTTCCATTACTTTACGCTCATAACTAGTATTTTCTATTTTATCTCATTGTTTTATTTTTCCATTAAAACTGAGATTACATGAAAGTTGATTACTCGAGTTAAAATAAGATCCAAAGAGTATGATGAAATTGAATATATATACATAAATATATATATATATATATTATATATATATATATATATATATATATATATATATATATATATATATATATATATATATATATATATATATATATATATATATATATATAGTGTGTGTCTATGTAACCACAAAGTCGTTCACAGTAATTTTCCTGTAAATGATTATGTTCTTTTGGTTGCATGCTTTAAATGGCCAGGCCCAAAAGGTCCGGTTCAATTCGGTGACCATTTCATTGTATGTGTGAGTACAATGCAGGACTTGCCTGCCTTTAGGTAGGTACTTTGATTCACAGAAGCCACTTCAGTTGGATGTATTGATGTCACTGAATATTTGAGTTATGTTAACCAATCTGAGATGGGCATGACCGTTATGTCCGAGGAGGTCTCTGGCACGGTAAAAACGTGTCTGTTGTGAGAGCTTGTGAGAAAAGCATGATTTTTTAAATCATAAAACAGACACGAAATCTACGCTGAGTAGATTAAAAAAATTCTTGTCAAAGCATTTTTAATACGACGAAGTGAATTTTATTTCATGAAAATTATATTTGACATGAAAGATTATACATTTGAAACGTCTTTTCCCAGTGGCCGCTTCGGAGAATTTATAAGTGGCGGTGATCAGCTATTGAGGACATTTTCAGGGAATTTAATGAATAAAATCGCATTTAGGCAAAGAAGTCCAGCATTATTCGGGTTTTGTCAAACAGCTAGGATCGAGATATGTAAACAAACTGGTATACTGCAGTCAACCGATATTTCTTTGCTAAAGCGAAATTGGACGAAAAACATCAGAGAATTCCTAAGTGGGCGATTCTTAGCTGCCTTCGCCGATTAGAACTCAGAACTCAGAACTCGTTTATTTATGACCAACAAATGGTATAATACATAAATATTGATACAACAAGAAACTGTCTAAGTTGGTCAAGGGAGACTCTTGCCATAACATTATGCATGTTGCTGTCGCAAGAGCCACCCTTGTAACAAGAATTGTGGTTATGAACATGATAATTTTTTAAATAAATATGTTATACATCAGGATGACCAATAAATTCTTGTAACTTTCTTAAAATGCTATGGTGTACAAAAACCTTTAGATTCATTATTTTGTTGACAAATGTAACAATCATACACAGTGCATTCATGGTTGTATTTGTTCAAAAAAAGTTTTCCTATAGTTTAAAAAACCTTTTAGGATATGAAAATAGATTTTATTTAATATGTTGTCATCAGTCTAGTTTATGACTTTTGGAATATCAAAAAAGAGACTTTCCTGCGCAAATTTGTTATCAACTTGATTAATAAATAACCCAACGTTTCTTATTCTTCTAGTATCGTGATTATGTATATGTCTAGTAGATATATATGGTAATGAAAGCAGTCTTGTGGGAAGTTTTTCATGCAAAAATTTGTAATCAAGTTTAAGTTTGGCTAAAGTAAACAAATCTTCTACCTTCAATAGGTTCACACATTGTAAAATTGGTTCACTATGTGCATTAAAATTGCTACAAGATATACAACGCACTGCCTTCTTCTGAGGCTTTGTTATTTTATTATGTTTGAGTCTCCAGGTAAGTATGCCGCAGTTTATATGAGGTAATATCAAAGAATTGTATAAGGTAATTTTTGTATTTAAGGGAAGAAAATGCTTTAATTATTAATACTGCCAATAGTTCTTGATATTTTGTAACTTATTTTAGCAATATGATTATTCCAAGCATGTTTCTCATCCAAAGTAAGTCCCAAGAAGTTGAAGTTATTTACATGCTCAATTAATATATTATTTATTAAAATTTCAGGTACATTGAAAGATTTATTAGGTTGATGAAAAATCATAAATTTTGATTTATTAACATTTAGAGAGAGCTCATTAACTTTAAGCCATTCACTTAGGAGATCTAATTCTTTGTTTATAGTAATGCAGCAATTTTGATCCTTTGGATTTAAGTATGTATAAAGAGTAGCATCATCAGCATACATTATATATTTAAATAGTTCACTAGCATTTGACAAATCATTTATGTATATAATAAACAGAGGTGGACCAAGAATAGAGCCCTGTGGGTCCCCATTTGATATCAAGGTAGTATCAGAGATGGTACCATCTATGTCTACATACTATTTACCATTAGTTCAATAATTTTGCATGAGGTTTAGAGGTGTACCATTGATACTGTAATAGCTCAGCTTTTGATATTAATATATCGTGATTTATGGTATCAAAGGCTTCAGACAGATCGAGAAAAATACATAGTGGAAGTTTGCCTTTATCCATATCATGAATTAAATTATTCACAAGATCAACAGCTGCCAGGTCTGTTGAGTTACCACTTCAAAATCCATATTGACCTTCATAAAATAAATTGTTTTCTTTAAAAAAATCATATACCTGTTTGAAAATTACCCTTTCAAATACTTTGGAAATTGATGGTAGAATAGATATAAGTCTATAATTTGAAAAGATGTAATCTTCATCTTTTTTATATAATGGCATCACTCGTGCTATTTTTAAATAATCAGGAAATATGCCTGTGTTGAGGCTTTGATTAATCATTATTGTAATAGTTTCAATTAAGGGTGATTTAAGTTGTTTTAAGATATTATTAGAAAAATTATCATTACCACAGCTGTTTTTGGATTGTAACTGATCTATAATTTTTTCAATATCATGATTTGTGATTTCCTTAAAACTGAAGTTGTTTGGATATGTTTTGTTAAGATATTTGTTACAGTCTATATTTTTAGGTGTTTTAATTTGTTTTGCAAGATCTGGGCCAATATTTGTAAAAAAAACTTATTGAAACTGTTTGCTATAGCAATTTTGTCAGTAATTTGTTGTACATCTATTACAAAATAGGAAGGGAAAGGTTTTCTTTCTTTGGGTTCTGTTTAAAATATCATTAATTGCAGACCATGTTTTCTTAATATTACTCTTGTACTTTTGAAAAATAAAACCATAGTGCCTTTTCTTTGCTAGTCTTATATTTTTCTTTAATATATTGTTATAAGTTGTTAAATTTCTTTTAATTTTTATTGTGCACTGCTGTGTTATGCTTAGTTTTCTTAAGTCTTCTATATAAAATTATCTCTACATTTTATGGAAACCAATATGCCTTGAGTAATCCATTTGTGTTTCTTGTGTTTATATTTATTATATCTCACAAGTTTGTTTGGCATATGTTTATTTAGTACCTCAATTAGTATCTTATTGAGTAGATAGATTGTAAGTTGTTTTAGGTTCACAATTTTTATCTAAATTCAATTTACTTGTAATATCCATAAGTTCAAGTTCCTGAAGTACTTTTTGTACAGAATCTTGACTATTAATTTTACAGCTAATGAATTTAGGATTTTGTTTGTTACTCAATATTGTATTCAGGCACAGAAAATAAGGTTGATGGTCAGAAAAAATTTTGGTGAGAATTTCTGAAGTACTTTGAAATGTAAAATCACTTATTCTACAGAATATATTGTCTATAAGTGTCACAATTTTATTTGAGAAACGGATGGGTAGAGTAATCATTGGAAAGAAGCTATTGGAAACCATGGTTTCAAAAAAATCATTGAAGATATTTCTTTCATGAGCCTGTAGAAGGTTTATATTAAAATCCCCTGTTATTAGTAATTCATTATTTACTTTGCTTAAACATGTTAGGGTCTTTTTTCATTTCTTCATGAAATTCAGTTAGAGTATCTCTAGGAGGTCTATAAGTATTTCCAATTGTTATATTTTTGGTTAATATATCTCCTGATATGTCTATAAATTGTCCTTCCCAAAATGGTGTATTTTCAAAAATATCTGTTCTTAATGTATGATTATATTTTTCATGTAAACATATTATTAAACCACCTTTCTTACCACATGTACTACTCTGTACCAAACAATTATAATTTTCCAAATGTATCAATGATAAATCACTATTGTCTGTAATGTGCCATTCCTGTAAACAGATTGCACTGAACTCAAAGCCTTTCTGTCTTAATTCTACAACAAAAGCTGTAAGTTCATCAAATTTAGCCCTTACTGAGTGTATGTTACTACTTTACACAGTGAAGCAATTTTCCTTAGATTCTAACAATTGATCTACATCGTCTACATATGGGGAGTGTCTCATTATATTGATCACTTGATTTTCTTCATCCTGTTCGTCATTTTCTAATTGAAGTACAGCTCGCAAAAAAATGGGGTTGTACACCACCATCCAAATTCCTTAAATAGAATCATCATTATCGATAGAAGTCATATTGTCCAGCATAATATGTAGCTAACGTATGTAGAAAATATTGATGATAATCAGGTGATAATCCTGATGTTCTCATTATGATAAACCATGTTTCAAATGATTCTTTAATAGTCCAGTTTGATTCTGAATCTGAAAAGTCAAGTTCAAACGCGAGCATATGGGTCGTCATATTCACAACCCGACGATTAGAATAGTGATAGAGATCACTCTGAAGTGATTAGAATTTGTCATCGACGCTGATCGGTCCAGCCAAAAGAAAATTATCTTTTGCATGTTCTTGATTATTCTTATACAATATATATCATGTACACGGGATCCCTGATTTTATGTAATTAATTTTTGCGCATGCATGTTCATCTGTCGCTGAACCACATTGACTTTGTATCAGTTTATGTACCTGAAGAATATGATAGCGACTGTACATTCAGGGTAGCCTTCTCATTTTTATTAAGAGAAAAGGAAGGGCCCCGCTTCATATTTTATGATGTAGTTTTTCTTTTTGTTTGTCCAAACTTACCGTATACTTCACGCGCTTTCTCTATTAGGTTGCAGAATGCATGCCATCCATCAGAGACCATGCATCCTCATTGGCACCTGTGATGGTGAACTCACTGCCAGCCAACAGAGTAGAAAAAAATAGGTGGCCTCTAATGCAATCATTTCTGCAGAAGCTCATCGTCGGTATCAACTTCACTTCACTATTTATCTGGTTTGGACGACTTTTTATCTGGTCATAACGACATTTTATCTGGTTTGGACAACTTTTTATTTGGTTAGGACGACATTTTATCCATTTTTAATCTGTCATGCCTCTGGTCTCTGGCACACAAACTTGCTACCTATGTAGTAAACATGTGGGCCTATATATATATATATATGTGTGTGTGTGTGTGTGTGTGTGTGTGTGTGTGTGTGTGTGTGTGTGCCATTATGCAGTAGGCTTACCTAGTGTAAGCGTTGAGTCATGACAAATTTACTCGGCATACTATTTTCCAAAAAATAGGTACATATGAATTATGGCCTACACTAATACTACAATCAATGTCGTATGAGCATTTGATCAAGCTTGACAAAATGCAACAACACTCTCGCCGTCATGTAGGCCTCCATAATGGGCTTAGCTTACATTATTTAAAGACAAAAACTTATTGACACTATTAGTTTGCACTGTAGGTCCTATGCCGCCATGCACAGGCGGCTGTGCTGATTTAAGTCAAGAAAAAGCTGTAAGGAATTGGCCTACTTTTTGACTGATGAAGAAAAAATGGTAGACAATTGGAACTACAAATAAAATCAAATAATACGCTGCAAAGTAGGCAAATGGAATGCTAATTTTCGTACGGTGCACCAAGACGGATTTTCGTGGAAGTCATGAATAAAATCTTGCTCGGCAACCCATTCAAGAACGTGTTTTTATTCCATGTATGTGTAGTCCAGAGTAACCTAACGGACGGGCCGTTCAGCACCGTGAAGAATTTATTGCCGATCCACACGCCGGTGTAGAACGGTCGCAAGCATGCTCTTTTTTTCGCGCTGACCACTTTTTCATGCATGCGCACCTTGGATGTTGATTTATCTGATCTGCCGCGGTAATCGTCGTTGATTGCTGTTTCGACACAATACTGTCATTTTTTTTTTTTATGTGAAATGGTGGAAAATACTCTGGACTACACATACATGGGATAAAAATAAAACAACACTCTTGCAATTACCTGGCCGCAAATTCTGCATGACACTCGCGTACCCGTGGAGCGGAAGGATACACTCAATGGCCCGTCTGCGGCGGGTGCGTCTCGTGTATCCTTCAGCTCCATGGATAGGCTCGTGCCATGTAGAATTTACGGCCAGGCACTCAAACGCGTATAGTTTTATTATTGTGACACACGTGTGAGGTACATCGATCTTTCGGTTTTTCTGCGGTTAGACCAACAGAGGGAAAACCGAAATGCACCTAACCATATACAATGTCGTAATGACCAGATAAAAATAGGCTAGTTCGAACCAGATAAAATGTCGTTATGACCAGATAAAAATTGAAGTTAGGTTGACACCAATGGGGTTCCGGACATTAACGATTACCAATCGCTCATCCGGCTTCACCGGGGTTATTTTGGCACAAAACTTCAAAAGTGTGATAAAAATAGGCCTAATTGTCAACATCGTTCATTTGTACAGATGAATAGAACAGTTAGCGACGACTGTTTTGATAGATGTACTGTATATAGTATATATATGGATGTTGACTTTGTTGTGTTACGCAGGAAATATTGTCTCGTGGCGTCTGCCCGTTTGCGAGAGAGAGAGAGAGAGAGAGAGAGAGAGAGAGAGGGGGGGGGGGCGGGAGTGGAGGAGGCAGGCACACAGTCGCCAAAAGCGATGACTTATTCTGCGCGAAAATATGGACCAGTGAGTCGGACAGTGCGCGCCCTCTGTAGTCAACACCTTGAACCCTGCGGTTTGAACCAGACCGGTTCGTCGCCTTCGGCGACTCACTGGTCCAGCATGAGTGGTTGCCTTCGGCGACTGTGCGCGTTTTTCCCTTTTCCTTTTTTTTCCTTTTAAAATTTAAGGCAATTACCTCTTTATTGAGACAAAATATGACGAACCGGTCGGGAGCCACACTAGCTGTTTTGTCTCACAGTCGCGGTAAAAATTGAATAAAATCGTGTTATATGGATCATTGGATGCACCACAAGCGTCAATCCGCGCGACAAATTAAACAAGTGTGACCACTCTGTTCAAAGCTGATTGAAGAGAGTGCTCGATCAGTCCAGTGCTCATACAGCAGACTTACACACACGGAGTAAAGCTGCATTGGAGAAATCCTTTCCTCATGTTGTTTTTTTTTTCCCAAAATCACTGTCAAAATGAACATGATCATGTGGTATGCCAGATATGAATGCACTGTAGGCGCAGAGTTTCTGGAGTCAACAGACGGTTGGCTAGACTTGCTCAAGTCTCACTGGACTGTCTTCCGTATTTTATTTCAAATCAAATTCATTGCAAAATGAAATTTTAAGTAAACACACGTCGTAGCCTTATTCTGTTACAATACAGGTAGGCCCTTAAACCTAGCTAATTGGCGTGGAACGTGTCCATAGCCAGAAAACATTGACTCCAGCTGATAAGCGCCGGGCGGTCTGCACTGCAGTGCTGTGGCCTTCAATTTAAAGTTGGTCAGGCCAAATTCAGAAGTTAAATTCTGTAAATTCTGAAGCAATTTTCTGTATATTAACATAGTTTTGGTGATACTACACCTAAATGTTAGTCCGAACAGTCTGACCAATCGGACCCCAAGGCTACGGCCCTGCACTGTGTTTCTTATCACACAGACAAGCGAGCGGTCATAAGGCACCCCTCATAAGAAGCTGTTAATTGAGCTACTGTGTAATGAAGGGGTTAATTGCAGTGCAGCGCGTCAGGCGGAGGGCGTCCAGTGATCGGCAGCCGGAGGGAGACGGTCAGCTTTGTCTCGCTTGAGTGGCCAGTGACTAGCCATGCATTCATTTGAAGACCACTTTGCCTTCAGCCTTATCACGATGATAATGGGATTAGAACTGACTAGGACTCAATTGCTGCTAGTGCTACTGTTGAAACCGGCACGGCGACAGTGTCGACCAGTTTAAAAAAAAACAAAAAAACAGTAGGACCTACTTAATAGCACCGTGTAGTTGGGATAATATTATACAGTTAACTTCGATGAGGGGAAAATGTATCGCACTTCTGGGTGGGATGGGAAAATAGGGACATGACCAGGGACTTGTGCAAGTCTAACGGTTGGCCAGCAGAGAATTAAGCATTGGTTCTTGGATCTATAGTTTAAAGGGAAATTGGGAGACAAAACGGATTTATTGACACGAAACCATGGCATTCAACATAAATGTAAGCAACACTTCCTCTCAGTTCCTTTTTGAGTGCATGACGACCAGTGTGTTTGCAGGAATTTTTTTTGGGGGGGGGGGGAGGGGGTAGGATGCAATGTGACCCAGGAGTAATGTTCCAATGTGTGACTCGTGCATGGAACTTCATGAACATACTAATTATAAGGACATGTCATACCACAACGAATAAGAAAAATCGAAACAATTTAGTCTCTTTGTACCCCGAGGGTGTCCGTAAAGTGAATCAGTGCGCCAAATGGTCATTATCTTTATATTCTACAGGAGCAACACCCTTTTTTCTTAAATGCTTAGACCGCAGGCAATAGACGAAGAACACATTTATCATTTCAGTTGTCAAAGTGAGCATCAGTATGACAGTTAAGACTCGGTAAAAAGCTTACCATATTAAATAATGTAACAATTGACATTATGTAGAAATACAGACTCACATACGCTGTCAAAACTACTGTGTATATTTGTTCTTGGCTAGTTATGATTTTTTTCTTCATTTTTTTCTAGCTCAGCTAACTTGTCAGTCAGCAAAGCTTGTAGGATGGGTGGTGACCTGTCGTCCGTCCGTTCATATTTCACATTTTCGACTTCCGGGGACCTCTATACATTATTTGTTCACCGTGTGGCGCTGCGATTTTTTTCTATTTTTTACGAATATATGTTTGTTGTCGCCATTTTTGACTTTTCTAAAACCGTCTCTTAGATTTCTCTGGTCGAACGGTCAAACAAACATGTTCACCGGCTGATGGTACTCCGCATCTCTCATTTTTAACGATTTTTTTTTCAAATTGGATGCTTATCGGTTAATGCCTCCATTCCCATTGATTGCACTGCATGTCAATGGGGATTCCAATGGTACGTCACAGTTTCACTTCTCCAAAACCGTCAACCAGATACACTTCACACTTAGTGGGAATATACATTGGGTGGGTCTTTACCAACTTTGTTCAAACGTCACGTTCCAATGATTTTTGGATTTTTTTCTAGTTCATTTTTTGGCAAAATCTTTAAAATTCTTCTCCTCCAAGACCCGAAGAGGCAAGTGCTTTGAAATTACGAATGGCACTTCTGGGGACCTTAATTTGTTAATTAGATGGTCTTGTGATTATGGTTTCCTTTTTAAAAGAATTTTTGTGTGTTTTGACTTTTCTTGACTTTTTCTCTTAAACCGTAAGTTAGATCCACTTCAAACTGTACGTGAACCTGATCTCCACCAAGTCTGTTCACAACATGGTGGTGCTGTAATTTCAAGATTTTCAACAAAATTATCAAAATCCGGAAAAAATGGAAAGCAGACATGTTTTTGTTAGCAGCAGTGATGTGGTCGTAAACTAAGGTGATCTGAATATCATTTTGAAATTCACTGGACTGTCACAGTCTTCTCGTTGTGCAATGTTAGAAGTTGTAAGCAAAATTTTACAGGTGATAATTTAAATGGAACAAAAGCATGCAAAGTCGAAGCCTATGTTCACAAAATATCTCTCCTCAGAGCAGTTACGCAAGCAAGCACACTTGGAACCTCTTCATTACTGGTGGTCATGAGTGTCGAAGCAAGAAAGCTATGTTTCAAATAGAACGGTGAATTGTATGGCCATAAAGGCAAGACAAATAACATAAATGTATGTGCAAAACATAAATATAACACAAAATACAGCACTCTTGTCATTGTCGTACTGCACTTCTACTTCTCTTTCTGTTGTAGTTCAATGGAGGCTTGGGTCTTTGTGGAATTTCGTCTCTCTTTTCTTCCTTTCTCTTCTAACTTCTCGTCTCTCCTCTCCTGCCCCTTCCCTCCCATTTCCTTCCCTCGCACCTGCATCACTAGACTTGTAAAAGGTCTTTCATAGCTTTGCCACACACCCCTCCTCCGAGGTTTGAGGCCAAGCCTCCAGAAGGGCCGGAGAGAACTGGAGAGGAAATAGAAGAGAGGAGTCTAGGGGTAGAGGGGGAAGTAGCGAAAAAAAAGTATATAGAAAAGAGATGAGAATCGAGGGGACAAGGAGAGGAGAGTAAAAGAGAAGAAAGGAGAGAAGAAAAATGAGGAAAGAAATGGGTGAAAGTGAGGAAAAAAGAAAAGGTTCGGAAGGAAGGGGATAGATCAGAAGGTAAGAGGCCACAAATTCCTTGTGCACTTCTTTTCTCGTCTCGTCTCGTCTCCTATCCCTGAGTAGCTTTTCTTTGAAAGTTCCTCCCCAGTCTTCGCTTCTTCTCTCTTCTGTTTTCCCTTAAGCCTCCTCGCCTCCCCACGCCTTGCCTCGACCCCCTTCCTTCTTATCTAATCTTCTTTCGTCTGCTCACTTTTCTTTTCAATCAAATTCAAAACACCTATAGCATAGAATCAATATTACATTTTGTCGTTACTTGATATATGTGCAGCTCGTAAATTCAACGTGCGATGCCGCCGGGTATGGACAATTCAAATAGGTCAGCACGCATCATGTTATTTAAGGTCGTGTTTCAAAGAAAAATCATACTTTTGTCTGGTTGCTTGACCGGTTAGTCTCGTACAGAAATGTTTAATCCGTATCGGCAGGGCGCAAAGCCTATTATACCGCGCCTCTGGACTCCAGCTAATGTTGGAATCCTATTTGGTGTGATTTTAGCAACTTGTCCCTCTTGGGTTGGAGAGCGGTCCTTTCTTTTTTCATGGAAGAACAAACAACAAACTCCAACTGTTATCTCCGAAATATTTCTGCACCAAGCTATTGCCATTCTGATTGGTCTGTTGCTGGGAGCTGGTTTGGTCAAGATGACAGAAACGGCCAGCGCACGTGCACTGCGCGCTCTACTAAGCTACATGGACTGGATGTATCATCCTATGTCAACTAAAACTAAGGTAAATGTACACATTGTTAGAATTATGTTCTAGCAATACACTGTGTCAATTAGGAAATGATACCTATATTTGTAGCAATGCCTCTGTTATTAAGAATATGATTAAAAGATCATGAATTGTCAATATCTAAAATATCAGTGAACAAGGAAAAAAAAAAAAAAAAAAAGGTCCGAGTGGACCAGAAATGTACACACGATAGGAAGGCAGGATACATACTGTCAAGAGCTTCTGCTATTACCTCTTCTACCAGTCATCCTTCTTACATTAGAGTTGACTGTTATTCGTTGTAATTTCTACCGTATGTTTGGTGTACATTTCAGTCCGGAATTTAATGAATTACAAATGCTGATAATTATGATAAATATGGCACGCTGGACACAAATGATAAAGACTGTAACTGATCACCCACCAAAGAAACAAAGATATGGTTATTATGTTCATCCATTGGCGGTAGGCGGTTGCTTCCCATTCCTATGTATACCTGTCTGAGGTACAGCAGCAAAAACTGTCACATGAAGTTAAATTGTACATTGTGACTGGACACCGCAAAAAACAAGCAAGCAAGAAAGCAAGCAAGCAAACAAACAAACACTGAGAAACCCTTTCCCCTCAAAATACAAATATATTGTATGATGTAGTATGTAATGTAATGTAATGTTATGTAATGTAATGTAATGTGATGTAATATAATGTAATGCAATATAATATAATGTAATGTAATGTAATGTAATGTCATGTAATATAATGTAATGCAATATAATATAATGTAATGTAATGCAATATAAGGTAATGTAATGAAATGTAATGTAATGTAACGTAACATAACATAACATAACATCCTATAATATAATACGGACAATAGTACTTCCATATGTACATAGGTTAGACAGGGACAGGTTAGCTTATGGAGAGTAAAGAGTTCGGACTGCGGAATAGGGAAATGACTACTAGGAAGTGGTTCTGGACAAAAAGACACAAATACAATAATATAATGTAATATAATATATGACCCTCTCGGAAAATGCTGAGTATATTTCTGTGATCAAACTTTCTTTTTCTAAACCTTTTACATCTTCTTCTTTTATTGTTTGAATCATATCAAAATATTTGAAGAAAATAAAAGTTCAAATCTACAGTTCAATATTGCTCCGTTCACTGGGGCTCATGGATCAACATTAATTTGTATTTATGTTTGTAAGACAACATTCTTTGAGAAGGAACATACATAGGTTTCCCGGAATACCATATTGATAAATTATTTTGACATCAATATTCAACCAGAATAAAATTTCCCCTTAAGGTGAAGCACTTAGGTTGCTCGTGGATATTGGATGCTTCGTATAATAGCCGAAAGCAGATTAAAATAATAATAATAATAATAATAATAATAATAATAATAATAATAATAATAATAATAATAATAATAATAATAATAATAATAAAAATAATAATAATGATGATATCTATCTATCTATCTATCTATCTATCTTCTATCTATCTATCTATCTTTCTATCTATCTGTCTGTCTGTCTGTCTGTCTGTCAGTCTATCCATCTACCTACGTACATACCTACCTATCTACCCATCCATCTATCGGTCCTGTATACTGGATAACGTGACAACAATATACACAATAAGCATCATGATGATCGGCAATTGATATTAACATTAAAGGAGTCTAGATATCAGACTCCTTGTTTTCAATATGAATGAATAACCTTCTGTTCAGTTTTCTGTATCAATGGAGTTTTCTTTGGGGGGGGGGGGGGTGGGTGGAGGTGTGGCTTCTCTTGCCTTGCCACTTTAAAGTGTTCCAAGTCGGGCTAACATAAGGTTTTGAAGTATTTTGTGAAAAAATGATTTTACATTTTCGGGTCCCCCAATCATTCAGCAGAGCGGTACATGTTGAATAAAGGCGATTTTGATGAACAAAGATAACATTTCTTGACAATTAACGTTCACCTCTGCGGTAAAGTTTTGTGATGTTAAACATTTTAAGGCTGGCAAAATGTGCTCTAGTTAATCTCAATTTACTATTAAGCTACACTATCCTTTTATTTTAACAGAGACTCTTTGCTTTCTGAACAAGGATGTGTAATAAATTCCTACATTGTACACTGAAATTCAGCTCGATTTGAAAAGGAGTTATTTGTAAAGATTGAAACCGTTAAGAGTTCATAGTTCTGTAGCAAATTCATGATTGTTCTTCTGAACACGCATTTTCCATTTTCCTTTTCATATTTTTATACTGGTTACGACAAACGTTGCACTGCTCTTGATTGTCATATAATGATCTCAGCTTAAATACTTCGTAAAAAGCCTTTCACTTATATGGTGTCATGCAAGAAGTTTGATAGAAGAGAGGATGATGTGTGTCAACAGCTTTCCAGCGCACGTTTTGGTCACTTTGTACCATAGTGCCCAGAGAAAAGTCGTTGAATCAGTGTCTAACCTACTACTCAAAAGGTTAATTAAAAAGAAAATAAATTAACGTCATAAGAACTGTTTTTAATTCACAATCAGGACAACTTCCTGCGATTAAAATAAAAAAAATACCTGGTCAATTCTCACGAAATGTGCCCACAGCATGTTCCAACCCATAACGTAAACAAAGATATCTTGCAACATGTGTTTATGTGCTAAAAGTATGCATATCTTTGAGACCTTTCGGGCCATATTTTTAAGGCTGATTTTCATGGAAATATTGTGTCTAAAAGCCCAAAACGCCGTATTTTTGTCGTTTTTCAAATCTAATTTTATACTTATTTGAAAACAGTTCTTTATCCTTCAAAAAAAGCACAATATTTATGATTTATTTCTTGGTTGTGTGTATGGTACATATCGTAGGATTACTCTTGTGAAAAATTTAAGGTCCAAGTATCATCCCTGATTTTTTGTAATACTTATGTCAG
>OZ026615.1:69784508-69824508 GCA_964020975.1 Hermodice carunculata | reverse complement strand
GAAATAGGAAATACAAGGATAAGTATGCTACATGCATACAATGACAATGCTGCCTCAAAGAAGACCCAAAGTTACATGTATTAGTTGGTAAGATGCATTAAGGCTACTTCGAAAAGAAGGCAGGTCGAAATACGCGTACATCGGACCAGCGTTGGGCCGATGCTTGTTTTTTGTAAGTTTGGCGCTTGACATTTGACCAGCGCTGGGCCATTGTTTGCATGTTATATAGATTTGAAAGCTGACATTTTCGTGTCTTTCAATACAAAGCCCACTCCAATTTGTTTAAAAAAAAAAAAAATCGAAGTACCTCAGGGATCTAGCTATCTTCGCCACTGATTACAAGAGGAAAAAGATGTCACCTACATGTACATTGTATTATTATTTGCTTTAGATCTGGGGTATGCTGGTCAAAATCTGCAGTGGACCGGGGCCGTATTCCACAAACCACTTTCAGGAATATTTACCAAGACAGCCCTTGCCTGATCTGGACGAGACTTTAGACAGGTAGAGTACCTGTGAATACCAAAAATAAACAATACAGAAATACCCGTTGAGGTGAAACAATGATACATAATGATCTCAATCAGCCGGCGTGTGTGCGGTTAACCTGAACTAGCAGACATATCCTAAATACGACGAGAAAATCTAATGTATAAAGGATGGACAAATCTTGATATATTCAAACGAAGGAAAATTTATAACTAGAGAAAAAACGATTTGCTTCACAGCAAATCTGTTAGGGTACTGGCAAAATTTGAATAACAAAAATGCTTTGAAAAATGTTTATTGCTGTGATTCTGAAGCAGAATAACACACCCATCTGTATTATGTGGGAAGTGTTCACAAACTTCTTTTGATCGTACAGAGCTGAAATTTGTGTTTTGGTTCTGAGCAAGCTTTTTTGCCATAGCTCAACATAAACCTGTTTTGATCGTATAAAGCTAAAGTTTGTGTGCAAATGTGGCAACTTGAGACCATTATTAGTTTGTGGTTGAATGGGCGCCCCCCCCCCTCCTCCGATAATTTTCAAGGAGGGGGCACGCCTGTTCAAAAGACTTGTCTAAAATTTAAAAAAAAAAAAAATACAATATTGGGCCCCCAATATTCATGAGCTTCTTACGTCACTGAACTTTTGATCCTGACCGGACCAGCGTCCCGACTATTGATTCAAGAGTAGAAATGTTGGTACTTGAATGAAATATCTCCGAGATTAATTTGAATCTGGTGTCATTGTTATTCATATGAACAAGACTTCTATCAAGATAGACGGGCAGCGGGTTAAAATCAGGAAGTCTGCAAAGCTCCTAGAGCAAACGTTGGCAGCTCACATTCATCTTATCTGTTCCTGGCCGTCTACGAAAATTAAGGGATAGGCATGAATTCTGTTGACCAAAACTTTTTTTTTTTTTTTTTTTTTTTTTACAATTTGTGTGATTATGCTTATGGAAATAAACTTGCATTTTTTGTGATAGAGGTCATTTGTTAAGAGGAAGGACTGGTCTTCAGGTGGTAATAAGACATGCTCTTTATGACACTTGTGAATTGCTTAAAAGGAAGACTTGTATTTACGAAGGAGTACCGTAATTGATTATTTACAGAATTATTTGTTGGCCCCACCGGATCCGAGAAAATTGTACGTCCAAGTGCAGCATTGATATTCAAGCACTAACATTTATAATGAGTCCCGAGAGGTCCATATTCCATATATTTATGTTATGTGAATCGAAGTTTACTTATTCATAGACTGTTTGTACCTAATCCAGGAATTGCAAGTGGGGCTAATGTTACGTGTCAGGAGAAAAGTTGACGAACATGTAAAATTCTTTTACCTATTATGTATAAACAGCCGATAGCACATTTAGTTGAGTGTTATGACCTCAATTCAAGCCCACTGTCACTGTTTCATATACAACATAGAAAAACTGTCAATAGACTCTTTCAAAGGTATAATTGCATTTAAGACAGACGGGTTACGTTCCCCAATTCCCAGGTATAAAAGGGGCCGCTGGACATATATCATTGTATACAAAATGAAAACAAAGGCTGTCACTGATGTAAGACCTATGCACAGTATGTCGTGCTGGCGCGTATGAACCAAAATGCTCCAGGAAATAACATGCATCGACAAAGAAAATGAAACCAAAAAATACATAAAAAAACCCTAGTACAAGTTGCCAGCGGTTACTGCAGGAGACAAGCTTGGGGACATGAAGTACACCTGAGACTTTGGGATCGCCACCTATGCGTAGGAAACGCGCAGGCCTGTATATGTGAAATTCATGAATATACGTAAAATAATGGTGTGTGTTATAAAGAAAAGACGAGATTGCTTCCTTTTATTTTTTCATGAAAATGAATTTATGCAAGCCGTGAATGAAGGCGTGCCAAACGAACAAATAACAACAAAAACAAATTTTCATATCAGAATAAAAAGTTCAGCTTCAATTTTTTTGATAGTCGCAAAATCCAGTGTACTTTTGACAATTAAATGCTTTCTCAAGTGACATATGTTACAAGAAGTTGATTATCGCAACCGTCTAAATATCATGCATTTTCATCTCGTTCGCAATTTTGCTTTGCTATCTGGTTACATTTGTTTTCTAATAAAAGTATACAGGATATAGAGAGGTTAAGTTTGCTGTGGTAACGACTTTTTCCGGCATTGGAAATATATACCTAGTTTGGCATGCACGTGCATGACGGACAACTCGTTAAAAAGGCGCGTCCGGTTTCCGTTCGTAACAGCTATTTTGCTTACTGTTGTCATTTTGTATACGCACTTATCTTATACCAGTCCATGTTTTTTTTTATTTCCCTCGCTTTGAGATGAAGATTCAAATTCATTTTTTAAAGAGTTGTCATTCGACTAGCAACATGCCCAGTCTATAAAGCTCGTGATATATACTTTGCTTGGCAGTCATTCTGCTGCTGCTCAAAGGATAGCAGAGGGACGACTTATCAGATAATGTCAAAAAAGCAACAAAAAATCCCACAGTCACGCTATGCTACCCTACAGTGTATTGTACTATGCTGGGCTTTGTTGTATCATGTTGTGCTGTACTGCACTGTACTGTATTGTACTGTGATCTAGGCCCTTACGACCATGGCATGGAATGAATTATCGAGGCGAACTTCCGAACTGCAAGCGAGTAGGACCCATACACGACTCGCGCACTGCTAAACAGTATTACCGTTGTAAATGTTCTACTTATTTGCCTCTGTATTTTGTGTGTGTGTGTGTGTGTGTGTGTGCAGACACATAGCCACACGTAAGAAAAATATAACTTCGCTTGATCATCTACGTGGAATTGTTAGAAAAATATTCACATGCTGGAAATGGTCTTTCAAAACTGGGAACAACCAGTTGTATGTTTTTGCACAGCATGCAGTCGATCCCTTTTATCACCGATGAACAGTCAACTGGAGAGGCATTTAATTGATGACGGCAGTACCAAATAACTGTGACTGTTGATTATTTTCTTTTGTTTGTCACATGGATGTAGCGGGTACCACACTGTTCTAATCAGCATACCGTATTCATTCCAATTGTAGCACACGCCCAGAAGCATACCCCTTATTTTTTTTTATTTTTGGGGGTTTATTAAAAATTCAGTATTTTTCAAATATTTTAAAGAAGTAACTGCTTCTGATGAAAGAAGAGGGTTCCTTGTTATTTTATGCTATATGGATTCTCTAATAATTGTTATTGCTTGTGGTACTGCACATTAAGACATATCATTATCACAAAACTCCCCGAAAACCACGTCTGCTCCAGCAATTCTTTGCATTAACACAGCGTGTTACTATTGGAATGAATACGGTAACACGTATAATTTACATATCATATAATAGATAAAAGCTTAATCTGGGACACCCCTCCCACCATTGTACCCGAGTAGGCTATTCATCTACCTGGGCTATGGGGCTCTCCTCCCTTTTTAAACATTTTTTTCTCCAACTTGCTTGATAAATTATTATGAAGAAAGACTTTTTGACATCTTGTCTTTGCTCGTTCTCAGGTATTTGCTGACCATGAAGTATTTGGTCGATGGAAAACAATATGAAGTTACCAAAACCCTAGTGGAGAACTTCAGACATAACGAGGGTCCTAAAGCACAAGCCTTCTTAAAGAACAGGTGACTTGAAATCGGAACTTTGCTGATAATAATAATTATGCATACGTATCAAAACGGTGTCGCGGTAAACCAAGCTAATCAGCAAATTAAATGTTATTGCAATATATGGCTATCGTGATTGCAACCTCATCAAAAGATATTTTCTTGGAATGACCAGCAATGAAATTATTACAAAATCTTTTACAACGTGATTTTGGAAAAGTCGGTGCGGGTTTTACATTTTTGAGAATGTACGTTTACATGTATATATCTGTCTGTGACTGAAATATGATACGTGCACTTTAGCTCACTTTTGTCTTAGATTGGGCTGACGGACATACAAAAACATATAAAGACAATGCATATTACGAGAGAGAGAGAGAGAGAGAGAGAGAGAGAGAGAGAGAGAGAGAGAGAGAAAGAGAGAGAGAGAGAGAGATCTATGTATACTAAATACCAGTATCCATAATGTAGTTCTACCACAAAAATTGAAATGAAAACAAAAGTAAACGCATCTCACACTGATCGTATAATATATATGTACTCAGTGACATGTTTCCAGAGCTGCTGGCAGACAGAGCTGGTTGTCAGAGTACTGGATAACAAATACATACTTAGCATCGAGAACGCCCTTGCCCCGTGAGTACAAACCACTTTCTACCCAATACCATTATTTGTGTTCTACACCATGAAATAATCTGGCTGGCAAAACGTCAAACGGCCACCACGGTGTGCCGAGCAGTTGTCTTTATTTCAGCTCACAAACAGTAGCTTCTTTTGTTTTATATACTTCCAGTTGCCTGTTGAAAAAAAACGAAACAAAACAAAACAAAACTGAATGTGACCACAGCTACAGCAAACCACAAACGGTATATTTGGGGTGTTCCATCATTACTATAAATCGTGTTATAAGCATACACTACACCCTAATTTAAATAAAAACAGAGGTCATTGTAAGTGTTTGGCAGTGCAAAATTATAGAATGGCAACAGTCGGGTTGAAGAGTTTAATGTTTCACTAAATTAAAAACATTGCTAGCGTTCGGTGATTTTTAGCTCAGCTGACTTGTCAGTCATCTGAGCTTTTTTGAGGGTCCGTCGTCCGTCCATCCGTCCGTCGTCCTTCCGTAGTCGTCCACAATTAACATTTTCGACTTCTGAAAAACCGTCAACCAGATTTACTTCAAACTTGGTGGGGATGTACCCTGGGTGAGTCTACATACTGTCGATTCTCCCCTACTTCCGATACCCGATTACTAAAAAGATGTATTTGGGATTCAATATGGATATCCGATCACGACTAATACCCAATAAAAAAGTACACTTATTCCTGAGAAAATAAACTAGTGTTTACTTTCCTTGTATCACATTAAAAACTTTCCTGACATGTTTAACAGAAGTGTTGGCCAATGACACACTGTACATGTCTCTCAAGATTTCCCAACAGTTTTCAATGAAAATACTGAAAACTACATGCTAATGACATCCCTCCAAAACTTAGAATGAAAACTGTTTCTATGGGAGCTTCATATCAGTGATAAACTTTTAAACTGTCGAGACATATTATGACCACAGTCCGACTGAACAATTCACTATGTATGTGTCACATGTAGCAAAACAGAAGCCCCCAACTGGGAAAAATGACTCCTTATCAGTAAACTGAAGGTAATAAAACAAAGATGCTACCAACACTCTAGTTGGTCATCCCAGTATTTGTCACAAGCCTCGTACAATATGCAAGGGCAAGAACAGGAGGTTCAAACACTGTCTGAAAGAGGTCAGTGCAGTCAATGGAGGGTTAGGGTTGTGTATTCCCATTCCTTTACATTGTAATGTGTGACTAAATAACTTCAAAACTACTGTACATAGAGAAACCACATTATAGACAGTAAATTAAGATACAGGACTCAATACCTCATTCAAATTATATAACCACACCCACAAAAGTGGCAAGATTATTCAAGATTACTTTAACATACAAACTGATGGGAATACATACCTCTAGCCCTCCAAAATGTTTGTGTATTTGGTTGTGTATTGGGGTGGATACACACTTTAAAGCTAATTTTGACCTTTCCTATTGTTAAGCATTCTGTAACCCGCATGAAGCAGCTGTACCTTTATCAATTGGACGACTCTAATTTCCGGCCATAATCCGGACAGATGTTTCCGAATTTTCACTGGCAAACATATCGATCATTTAATCATTGCCTACCCTGCGCTAAGGGAAACTGTTGACTGAGTATTGTTCTGACCATGAAAGGGGTAACATACACACATTTATATCTGTTTTTAAATCTGTAATGCTGGCTTGGATTTTTAATATGTCACGCAATTATTTGTTGTTAAATCATACTTCTTTTCAGTCTGCAACTTTGCAATGGTGAACACAATTCAGAAACGCCAAACAGCAGATCAACTTGCAAGAGCGAGTGTTATGATACATTTGATGATACGGTACGTGGAACATCCGAATTACTGATTTTGCATAATGTCCAGGTGTTGGAATACCCGGAAGCAGGTATCCGCCAAGTGCATGTTAATGAAATATGTCATTCAATTGGTCCATAAAATCAAGCAAATGTTCGCATAATTGTTAATATATCATATGCATTTGAGATTTGATAACATTAATGATACTACAACTTATTTATTGATGCAAATTTACGATGACCGTTTTGACTACTTTATGTGGAAATCATGTCTTAAATGAAGCATACTCAAAACCTGAAGTTCTTTATTTGGTACATTATGCATGGCTGTATAAAAATACAAGCGACATTACTATCGAATTCTTTCTGCGCATATGTCATGTTCAACAGCAAACGATTATCGTTACGTTGTGTTAACACTGACAGAAAACCCAGAGTCCAACACTTTCTCATAACTATGTGACCAGTGCCCTCTCCCAATGCCGAATTAACATACTGGCTCAACAGTTTTACTAATGGACACACTTCAGGCGCAAAACACCCCGGTGAAAGATTTAATTCTAGACCGCTTTGGAGTCATTATCATAATAATTCCGATGAACACGTGTTCTGTCGTCAAGCCAAAGGTTGAAATCTACTGACTAATTTTTGTTGGTAGATTCTACGAAGCTGTGGAGGGTGGGGATGTTGCTCCATCTCTATTACACGATACGATTCCTTTATGTATGGAAGAGACAAAGTAAGTATGTGACTTAGGCCTTGATGCATCAGTTGTGGAATTGGCAGTGAATTAGTGAGACCTTCGCTGTGAACATTAAAAGTGGCATTAATATCAAACTCTTCCAGTTTACTTATTATATAAGCCTGCAACTCCTATGTGAATGCTCAAACAGTCAAAGACAAGCGTTGAATAAACTTGTAATAAAAAAGTACTCCGCGTGATGAACTATGACCCAAAGGGAAGTTACATTGAGAAATAACATACCCAAACAGAAAAAGAGACCGCACATCTAATATATTATTCAAAATTGTTATAAACATGTTGCAGAAATTTCTTCAATACTTGTCGCGTGCCGGGCAAATTTATGGACAGAATTGAAAGACATCCAGGGAATACACACATCATTGTCATCATGTGAGTGCTGAAGGAAATGAAACGATGATGCCCACTAGAATACCTCTACACTGCAAGTGAGCCTACCCAGTAAAATAAAATGCGGGATCTTCAAATTTCGGGTGCAGGACTGTGAAAGCAGTTCACTCTGTAGTGCTGGGTATATACAAAGAAATGCTCAAACACTCAGCAGATAACCTAAACTTTACCAAAATTGAACAACCTAGATTAACGAAAAACATGAGAGCAAATTAAATTCGAATTGTATCTGATACTATTTTTAGCTCAGCTGACTTGTCAGTCAGCTAAGCTTTTCTTATGGTCCTCCGTCCGTCGGCCGTCGGCCGTCAACAATTTGTATTTTCGACTTCTTTTCAAAAAGCGCTGGCCAGATCCACTTCAAACTTGGTGGGGATGTCCCTTGGGTGGGTGTCTACCAAGTTTGTTCAAATGGTCACCGTCCAGTGATTTTTGGATTTTTTTATTATTTTTTGTTCATTTTTTGGCACAATCTTAAAAAATCTTGTCAGAAAAAGGATCTGCCAATTGCTTTGAAATTGCATAGGGAACCTTCTGGGGACCCCTAGACCTTTATTTGTTCAACAGGTGGCGCTGCGATTTTTTTCTATTTTTTACAATTTTTGTATGTTTTCACTGTTTTGGACTTCTCGAAAAGTATCAATTTGATTATGCTGAAACTTGGTGTAAATGTTCCTTGTAGAAGGCGTTGCTGTGGATCCCTGATTTTTAACAATTTCTTTTTTTCAATTCGGATGCTTATCGGTCAATGCAAACATTCCTATTGATTACTATGTAAGTGAATGGGGATTGCAGTGGTAATTCACATTTTCGACTACTCCAAAACTGTCATACAGATTCACTTCAAACTTGCTTGGGATGTACCTTGGGTGGGTCTCTACAAAAATTTTTCAAATGGTCACAGTCCGGGGATTTTTTGATTTTTTATGAACTTTTTATTCATTTTTTTGGCAAAATCTTAAAAAATCTTCTCAGAAACCGATGGGCCAATTGCTTAGGGACACATTTGGGGACGCCTAGACCTTAATTTGTTCAACAGGTGGCGCTGCATTTTTTCCCACATCTTTTAAAGAATTTCTGTGTGTTTATGCAATTCTCTATTTTTACTCCAAAACTGTTGCAAAGATTATGCTGAAACTTGGTGGAAATGTTCCTTGTCAACGGGTCAAAGAAATGTGTTCACCAGGTGGCGGTGCCGTGAATCCCTAATCTTTAACGAATTTTTAATTTCAGTTATCTTTCTCTTAATGCACACAGCCCCTTTGTATACCATATAAGTCAATGTGCATTGCAATGGTAAATTACATTTTTGACTTCTTTTCCAACACTGTTAGTCTGATCATCAAGTATGTGTTTGTAATTTATTTTGATGATATTCTCTGTTTGAGGTTACAGCATTGGAAAAATCGAGAATCAACACTTGTATGTCACATGTCAGCTTGCGTGGACCTGCTAACCTGATCTCTGTAAGGACCATCAGCAGGCCTATACTCAGCATCCAGTGCTCTCTACGAAGTTTGTTCAAATAGTCATGATCCAGTGATTTTTTGGATTTTTTATGATTTTTTTCTTTCTTTTTTATTGCAAAATCTTTAAAAAATCTCCGACGAAACCGCTCGGCCAATTGTTTCGCAATTGCATAGGTGTACTTCTGGGGACACCTAGACCTTAATGTGTTCAACAGATGGTGGTACAATGTTTTTTCTATTTTTTCAATGATTTTTTTCTGTCTTTTTGCTTTTTTCGACTTCTCCAAAAGCATCAGTCATAATCACTTCATAGTTTGCAGGGATGTACCTTGGGTGGGTATGTATCAAATGTATTCATATGGTCATGCTCCATTGATTTTGAATTTTTGCTGATTTTTTGTGTGCATTTTTTGACCAAGTCTTAAAAAATCTTCTCTCAGAAACCGCTTAGACTTTGATAATGCATGCAGTGGCACATGTATGAGGGCCAGACTCAGACAGGACATAAGTGACCTTGACCTTATTTCCAAGGTCACAGGTTCACTTTCCTGAATTTAACTGTTTTTGATAACTTGAGAATTATTTGAGTTAGGACCTTCATATTGTTCATGGTGATGGTCCTGTGCTAAAGGCTTACACACAATGTGTGGATGACCTCAAACCTATTTCCAATGCCACAGTGTCACTAGTGGCATCAATTTCTAGGTCAGCTGAGCATGGCCTGTTCACACAGGCCTCTTGTTTTAGAGAAAACAAGATCCACTTGGTGTTGTTTTCCTTCTTGTCGTTCCCGTGCAATATGTACGTGTACTTGGCTTTCAAAATTCATTATATTTTATTTCCTTTACGGGGTGGGGTGGAGGAGGCGAGGTGGGGCAGGGTGGATTGTATGATCAAACTAATTCTCATCATAAATTATGTTTTGTTTGCTTGATGGATTGCTCCACATATTGTCATTAACGCCTATGCTGTGCAAAGATTGACTAAAGAAAAGGAAAACACCAATCAACGTTTATCATCATATTCAGGAATCGGAAGTTTTATGCTCTGGATTTATATGGAACTCTTCCAAACGGAAAAAGAGAACCAATCACTTCTCAGGAGGCCTACAAGCAACTGCAACGAATTGAAGAAATGGCAAAAGGTGCTTAAAAAAAAAACAATTACGGAACGTCTTTTCTTTTTCTGTGATGAGCCCGGAGCCTATGTTTCCTGTTATATATTAAGTAAAAGTAAACAACCAAGATCAATAATGCCAGTAACATTTGGGTATGAGTCACTCCCCTTCAAGTTCAACGCACCACCTCTCACTGGGCTGTCATCTGGTATAGCGAGTGCCGGTACTATTTAGCCATTCCCATGCCACATGTTCATTTGTGCAAATCGAGATCAAACTGTCAAACAATTCAAACTATAATCTCCAGTTTCGGGGCAAATTGATCTTTTTCGATGCGTTGTGTGCCCGTAATACACAATGTTGATTGTAAATATGTAAATACATTTTGGTTTTGAAGTTTAAACTCGACAAAAAATAATGTATCACCTTGTTTTGACATGGAAAGCTATATCAGAAAAATTTGTGACTGATTCGCAGATGTTAATGCATGCACTTTCTGTGACGAATTTGTGCAACACATACAAACGTATTATTTAGAAATCAAAATTACAAAGTACTGGCTACCTTGGTATTTAATCTTTAACTGACGCAATTGCAGTGATAATCTCGTATTCCTGTGATTAGAGTAACTGGCGTTTTATGGTGTACTTGTTGTATTTTATGCATGTATGCCAAGTTGATTTTGTTTTGCAGTGTATTTTGATCTATTTGCATACTTGGCATAACTATGCGTTGTATGTTAACTGTTCTGTGTCAAAGTTTTTTCCATTTCGTGTCACAGATTACTCAAAAAAGTCACATGACCTGTTACGCTTATCTGAAACAAACATTCTATGAGAGTTTCATATTTGAAGTGCGTGCGTGAGTCCTTTAATTTATTCTTGTCTGAAGTTCAAGGGTAGTTGTATTAGTTATTTTACATGTACCCTGCCGGGCCGATGCTGATAGCCCTCTGCCTGATCCTGCCAGAAGATTTTTTTTTTAATCCATAAAGTGTCTCTATGAACACAGATATGTATAGTGCTGACAAATAATTTTTTTTATTGCTAGAATCCTGCTGGTGATGACACAAAACATTTTAGAAGTTTATTTGGTATCAATTCGACAAAACACAATATGAGACAGACATCCCTTAAATAAATTCCTTTTTGTGGAGATATAGACCCCCAAAACAATAAAAAAAATAATGTGTGTTATGCGTGCAGAATATTCGAGTCGCAATTCCACAAAAACGAACCTCATTTGACAGGATTTCTGTTCACGTTTTTACCAAATGGTTAGTATCTTACAAAATTGAATCTTTTGTCCTTATTGAGATTATTAAGGGAATATACTTTTTATCAATGCAGTTATGTCTCAGACAGGCAATACCGAATCACTGTTTGGAGAGGGTTAATATTTGGATGCATTGAGTATTAGTCACTTTTTTAGATATGGTTTACAGCATTATAAAAAACAAAATCCTTGGTCACCTAATGAGAGTATTTAGAAAATATACTTTTTTTGATCGATGCAGTTACATATCAGACAGGCAATACTGGGTCACTGTTTGAAGGAGGTTAATATTTGGATGCATTCGGTATTGTAGACGAAACAGAGGGTTGCGACGTTGCTGTACTGACTACGCAAGATAGAAGCATTTGGGCGAAGGTGAGTTTTATCCTTACTTATCAAGAAACATTGTCCGATGCGTAATAGCTGTCCGTAAGAAACCATTTGATCACAGTTTTCAGCTTCTCGATTGGTGATGAAGGTTTGGAACTTCTTAGCTAGTGAGCCACCGGTCAAAATCGCCACTTCAAACGGACCGCAAGGTGTGCTGTTTTCCAGTCAGCTGAGCTTATCAAACGGTATATGTTGGTCATTGTCAGCAAATTCATAGTTTCACCTCCAATAATTCCGAAAGAGGGGTAAATGAATGTATATGGAATTTTCTTTAAAACTGGCGGCCAGATCCACCTCAGATTTGGTGATTTACATTCACGTGCTCTTGTCCGTTTTGATCAACATGGGACACTTCTGTGGTTTTATTATGATTTTTAAAACAGATGTTTTATATTTAATGGCGAAAAAGTTTATTATCTGAAACCACTTGGCCAATTGTTTGCAAACCATGGAGGAACGCTTATGGGGAACGCTAAACTTTGACTTGTTGAACTAGTGTATCTGTGGGTTTTTCCAATTAATAGAAATTAGGCGCTTAAGACTTGCTTTTTCTTCCTCTGTAAAAATTGGTTTCTTTTAAAAGTCGCTGGGGGTAAACATGGGCTTGGTATCCGTCAAAAATGTTCAGTACGTAGTGCTGCTATCATATTTGGAGTATTGAATTAATTCATGAACAATAGGTCATGATCAATGACTACATGTTAGTATAATCAGTGTAAGGATTTGGTATAGATGCATTTTCTGTAAACTGTACAAAAACGTCCAGCAGCATCCCATAGTAATATAATATCAGAGGGACGTTATTCTTTATAGCATGCACATAGCATAGTATTACTCATCAAGATGATTTCTAAGATGGCCTTTCATACTTCACTGATCATTCAGTCTTGATCCACTGATCACTAAACGGTCGCCGACCTTTTGTCTCATTCTATAACTTGTTAAAAAAAACAGAACCTCATTATGTACAATTCAAATTGACTGGTGATTATATGTTGTTGTTTTTTTTCATTGGCTTCAGGACAGACAGATCTTGCAGAGGATCAAGTGTAACCAGGTTTCTCTGAAAGCTGTTGAATCAGCTCTTTGGGTGATATCATTGGACGATTACACCCCTGTGGTAGGTCATGTTCGAAAAAATGTTTTTAACAGTCATACACCCAAAAGCACGCGATCGCCATTTCTTGTATGCATATTCGTTAGAAAAATGATAATCTGTTTTACCACTTACATGAAAACGAGGTACGCCGGCATTTATTTGCTCCACAGAAATCGCGGTCAGAATCAAACCTTCCTATTTCACAAATTCGTTAGGATATGTATATATATATATATATATATATATATAAATATATATATATATATATATATATATATATATATATATATATATATATAAATATATATATATATATATATATATATGTGTGTGTGTGTGTGTGTGTGTGTGTGTGTGTGTGTGTGTGTGTGTATGTATGTATATTATCCTGACGACGTCCTACAACAATCCCATCGCAGCCATACCAGAAATCTATTGATAAAACTTTACTTACCATGACGTTCAACATATTCTGTTGGGATCAATGCCAGCACCTTTTTTTGCCAGTTTTTCATTAACTCCTGATAACTTTCATGCATCAAGGTCGTGACCGGCTAGAACATGGGACAAGATTTTGTTACCCCTCTTCTTGTTCACGATAATATCCTAACACTATTCATAGAATCGACATCAATACCATAGTTTACTTTCGGTCGATCCATAGTTCTAATGATATTGTTTCCATTTAGACATCATCAACAAAATGATTTTTACCGCAGTATTAATTAATATCTGAGAGGCAGCGAAGAACGAAAGAGGGTTGAAATGATGTGAATTTTTGCCAACTCTTTGTCAATTTTTCTATGAGGTTTTGTGTTCTCTGCGAAAGATGAGTTGATTCTTGAAAAATGGTGATGCTTAAGAAAGATCATAAGAAGATTTCAACAGCCTCAAAGACAATTGTTGTTAAACTACCTCCAATTCAGTTAAAATGTTTTTCTAATGTCACCAGACAGATGAAAAATATGGTCATCAAAATTGTCTTGTGTCAAAATCAGTTTCCCGCAAAAAGAAAACTTCCTCGAATTACCCTCAATGTTCATTCGCTCATGTTGTATTGAAGTGAAAGAACTTATTACAGTTGTGTGATTTAAAAGATAAAATTTAATAAGGTATAACATTAAAGAAGTTAAAATTAACAAAGCAGACTTTTGTCATCGTCTCTTTCTCTTTTTCTCTATAGGATTTATGTGATTTTCTTCATGTGACAACCATGGGGCAGGGACATAATAAGTAAGTGGCTTCGCAGTTTTCATTCTTTTTCAATCTCGCATAATAGTTACATGTTACAGTTGTAAACCAAAGGGTATATTTCATCCATGGGATAGTTCTAACTGCTTTTCCTTTAAACACATAATGAGTAGTCTGGATGAAAGTTCAAGAGATCATCCACAATTTCAGAAAAATCGAATGTTCACATGAAAGTGACACTATATCTTCCCTGGGTGCACACTATTTGATAGTTGTCAAGGCTATTTATCAGTAGATAATTTGAGCTTTTTTCCACATTGACTGTGAAATCACCGAATGAAAACCAGTGATAAATAAAGAACTAATCTGTTCAGAGGGTTAAGTAGAAATAGGTAATCCTGTAATAACAGAATGTGGACCGAGTCAACAGCTTTTCTTGGCTTATTTGTAATGCGCCAAACCGAGCTAATGGAAGCTGTTTTTCATGGCCATATTTTTCCTCTGGAGCTGCAGGCACAACGGTCCTTGGATGTCAAGCTTTTTCATGAGTAATTTGAGCCTGAAACCCGTATGATTTTCCACAGAAGTAACGGCTTTTATTGCGATTAGCAACCACAATGTTAAATACGTTACAGATGAAACTTGGATAACATGGTTTATAAATAATGTTACGAATGTAACTCGATCGCGACAGATTTGTGTGTAGCATGTCATGAATGTCAGTTGTATGACTTAACAGGTCAAGAAAGTTGCACTTGTTTTGACAGCTTTAGCATTTTATTTTTTGCCTGTGGTCGGAATCGTTGCCAGGGCATGCTCTTGGGGATTTCTATCTTCTACACACAAAAACCTGCGATATTTAGTCTTTCTTTGACTTTTATGAATTTATACAGGTACTTAAAATAATTAATGGTTGTTCCGTTGAGGAAAACCAGTTGTCTTCGACTAGGGAGACTAACCACACCTCATTTTGAAGTTTTTCGAAGGTATTGTAGAAAATCTAAGACAATTACTTCAAAGCAATTTTGTTTTGCATTAATCGGGTGTCATCGGCGTAGTACAGCGCTGTTTGCAATGTGAATGCACCAACACCCTAAGAAAACAAGTTTATCCATTTATATTTTGGAGGTTCCGGGATAAAATTAACTTTTGATCTTACAGATGGTTTGACAAAAGCATAAACCACGCGTATTTTTCTGATGGTCGTATTGGCGCCACTGTGGAACATTCTGGTATCGATGGTTCGGTATATGGTTTTCTTTCTTCACATTTGTCCGTGTTGAAAAAATAATACACAGCGTTCCGTGGAAGCTTGCACAAGACCAATAACGGACTTTTTCTGCTTTATTGGATATCAAGTCAATGAGCCACTTAATGCCCGATATTATTCTCTTTCACTTTCTCACAAATTACTTTCCAAGCATAACTTGATATATATAAAACAGTAGGCTTTGCTAGTACAATGATATTGATAAACTTCACCAGCAAAACAAATCTGGGCTTCACTTTACATACCTACTTTTTAATGTAATTAAATTTCCAAGTCAGATATCATTTCATGAAATGATGTGGCAGACAACCCTTTGTGTATTCCCATGTTGATTCCGACATAAAAAGTGCAGGTGCTAAAAAAGACATTTTATGATACTTTCAAATTAAGTCGTAAGCTTGTGTTACCAAAAGGAATGCGTCGTTTATAATAAATTAAAATTACTCAAAACATTTCAGGTCATCATATTATTTGCTGAGGAAACGAATGTTCACGAGTCGCACTTATACGAAAATGGGACGATAAAAAAAGTGTCCTTCGATAAACCACGTGTTCTACCCTACCCCATCAGGTATATATTTTATCATATTTTAAGCATGAAGAGGCTTAAATGTTTAAGACCTTTATCATCTACGTGTATGGAGTGTAAAACGATGCACATTATCAAACTTGATCTGAGTAGCTCCATGTCTATCTGACTGAACTGGTCAAATGCAATAAAACCAAGGTGGAAATTTATTTTTGAAAAAAATAAAGATTAGCAACTGCAAATTTATGTCCAGAGGTGTTACCTCACCCTTTTATTGTATGGGTTCGACCACTTTTAATGGCGTAAAGAGAGTTCTCATTGCTTCATTTCTTAGTGTCGAGTCTCTTTGTCAGAGTTTGCATTTCACTACCTGCTTGCCTAACTGAACGTAACTCCTATGGACGTCTACATTGTCTACTTATGTGGTCGATCATCAGGTTAATGGGTACATCTTCTCGGCCCACTTCTTTAGTTTACTTGTCAATCAAATTACAGGTTGCATTGGGATTTATCAGGCATGGAAGTTATAATACAGGATGCCTGGACAAATTGGCATAGCATCGTAAGTAAATTGTGTCATTCTCCAGTAAAACTTTATAAAAACTATAGAAATTAGCTTCATGCTGGATACCGGCCTCTCGAGACCAAGACCAACTGTTGAACTTTTATGGCTATTCCCTTTGTGACTTTATTATCTCATGTGAACAATAATGAATACATTATAACTGGTAAAACAATTAACAAGAACTTCTCCCTGCTGTGACATCAGGGTGATTACGTTTCTCTCTCTCTCTCTCTCTCTCTCTCTCTCTCTCTCTCTCTCTCTCTCTCTCTCTCTCTCTCTCTCTCTCAGATATACGTAAAGTTAACCGAGTGCGCCGCTGATGTTTAATTGCTTGTCTTGTCAGATTACAAAGGAATACATCAACGCCTTACAGAACCCTGGGTTTTGCTCCATACCTTGGGTTAGAAACCAGTAAAGTTTTCCAGCAAACTGAATTCCTCATGTTGAAAGCGATATGAAACTTAGCTTTCATATATGGAATGGTTATAACCCAATATGATTCTTTTACGACTGAAAGTTGAATGAATTGAAATCAAAGTTAAATTAAGTTATATTTACTGACAAAGGCGGGCTGCAGACGAAGTTCACGTTGTAATATTTTTACAACATATTACATATTAAACCAAGTGGAAACATTCGCCAGTATCATCCTGATATATCTTGACAATAAAGAGCTTGCGCGCTTAGAGTTTGTATGCCGGGTATGCGAACACCCACCAAATGCTGGTCATGTTATTTTGTTACGGTAATAGACAACAGAAAAGAATCATGTATTTGATAACAGGCACGTTTAGACGTTCATAGATAATATGGTATTAATACAAATATTTGAAGAGTATGTATTTTTTTACAAGAATATATCTAAGGATTTAAAATTTTGATAATTTACTTTCTGATCAAATTGCTGTGCAAACATAGAGATTTGTGACAAAGATGCGAAATTATACCAATTTATACAAATAGTGCTTCAGATTTTTACCGGGTTAATCCAATTTCGATTCGTTTTCTGAATTAATGTCAGCCAACTTTGAACGGCTCCAAAGATTTCTCTGTCTGCCTTTGTATTAGAATTATGAAAAGATTACACTGAAGTTCAAATATATTGTGGTAGCCCAAACGATTACTCGCTCAAAAGATTATCCGAATAGAACACATTGCTTCACAGCTTCTTTTAGAGGATTTAGGTTGAAGACTTCCAAAGGACCAGAGCTAAGGGATATGGTGGTTTAAATGTATCTCATTTTAATCATTAAACATTACATGAATGGAATGATTTCCAAAAGCTAGCCTCACTAAACTTGCAGAAAGATATATTGAAAGAGTGTCTTTGGTATAACGATTTATTCAAGTGGATAAGAAAAAAGTGTTTTATAAAGATTGGTACCTAAAACGAGATATTTTGAGTAATATCAGTATTAATAAGTACACTTACCTCTCGACCACCGTTTGCAAGACCTCTGTGTCTGGGCTGAACGCCCATGAAATCAAGTTCAGTTCACTCACTTGATTCCTAAAAACCTGACGGTCCAGTGGTGTCATCTCTTGGTCCGGAAGGAACTGGTGGTGACTCCCAGTGCGCATGCTCCCCGTATCATCCTTCCTCTTTTAAAGATTGGTCAGTTGACGTCAGCTGTAAGAGGAAGCGGGGTGGTTGGGTTGGCTTCTCTGGTGGTCGAGAGGTAAGTGTACCTACTAATACTGATATTACTTAAAATAACTCTTATTAGCTACGTAACATTACCTATCAACCACCATTTGCCAATATACAATTGTATAGGTGGAGGCTGTAATGTAACTGGCACACTGACTTCTTTTGCTGTAGCCAGCAGCTTGGAGGGAAACCATCAGTCCATGTGAGGAGGTGACGTCTGCAGGGAAAACCTCAGAGCTACGTGGAGTTAGGGCCTGTCACAGCAGAATCCGGCTGAAACCAAAAATACTCCTTACTGACCAGCATGCGACCCCACTGAACCCCACTAAGAAGTGCCCCGATCTTTAGGCTGCGTCTGATCAATCAAAAGATTTTATCACTGGTGATATCTGGAAAGCCTCACAGATGAGTGTCAGAATCTAAGCAAAGGAGCCTGTGATGCCCAAAAAGAAGTACATGCTTTCCTCCAACGCTATCATGTCATGCAAGTGGTGCTCGGTGAAAGTTATAGACCATCATAATTGACAGACCCGTAGAATGTCAACAACCATGACATCCCGCAGGGTGCACTAGGAAGCATTGAAGCCTTGCACCCCATCAGCTCTGACTCAGATGAGCTGCAAGGCACCAGGCCTTTCCAGCGATAATTCATAAGCCTTCAAGATCATCTGCATAATCCATGAAGAATCCATTCATACGTGAAAGGAACCAGCGAAGGATTCTCACAGGACACAGGGCTCTTTCCTCAAGGGGAAGAGCAACATCAATACCATGGAGGGTAAAACCCTTAAAGGTCGTAGCCGGATCTCAAGCCACTTGCTTCAATCCAAGGAAATCAAAGTGAGGCCTCACTGTGACATGGGAGTGGTCAGGTGACCAGTGGATTTGGTCATGAGGTAGAGCACGGATCTCACTTCTCAGAGCCCCGGAAGCGAGTGTTAATAGAAAAAAAGTTTTCCTCCTCTCATATTAAAGACACTCAAATGGCCACTTCTTCAACATGACTAAAACCAGCTGCAGGTCCCACTGAGGTAAGACCTGTCTCGATACCAGTCTGTTAGTGTAGAAGGACCGACAGACCAGTATCGAGAAAGGTAGATAAGGATCACTCAAGATGTGAACGTCCAAGACATTGGCAAGGGTTGAAGAGATGGCTGATCGGAAAACCCCCACTAATCTCAAGCTCCTGCCTAAAACTTCCCTCTGATACAACAGGAAGTCAGCAATATCAGGGATGTACAGAGACCAAGGGTGGATTCCATTGCTGGTGTACCAGTCACAAAACACGTTCCATCGAGCTGAGTAAACACCTAGAGAAGATTGAAGCACTCCTCTTGCAACTATCTCTGAGACTGATTCCAAGAAGCCTCTGTCACAGATGTGCTGTAAGATAACTGCCAAACATTGAGGTTTAGCACTGAGGGTTCCTAAGGAACATGATTGACTGCAGCTGCACCAGAGGCTTCCGCCCTGCTAATCGTAGCAAAGGCTCGACACTGAATTCCAACGTATCTACTGGGCAGTCACTCTGAGGCCACCAAGGGGCAACCAGGACCAGATTACAATTGCAGGACAGAACCTTGCACAATACCCTTGGAAGGATCTGCAAAGGTCGAAAGGCATACAACCAAAAGTTGCTCCAGTCCATGACTAGAGCTTGCACTGCTAGGGCCAGGGGGGCCAGGACAGACGAGGAGTAAACTGGCAGTTTCTTATTCTTGTGAGCCGCAAACAAGTCCACATGTAAAGTTCCCCATCTGTCCCACATGGCCTGAACAACCCTGGGGTGAAGCGACCACTCCGTCTCTACCGGCTGACTCCTTCACAAGAGTTGGGCAGCCAGGACATTTTGATGATTTTGAGACATGCCTCATGTGTGTGCAGATGTCCTGTTTGGAGCACTATCTGGTGATGCATCTGGCTACCTCTGCCAGCTTCTTGGACTGCATCCCACCCTGCCTGTTGAGGAAGGCTACTGTGTTCCCATTGTCGCACATTATGAGGCCATGTTTGTGTTCCACCAGGGCTCATAAGTAGAGGACGCCAAGTGTTTCACCTCCAGTTCCAACCAGTTTTTAGTTGAGATGCTAAGGACGCTGGCCAAGGGCCCAACACCATCCGGCTCTCCATTTGAGCTACCCACCCAGACCAAGAAGAGTCTGTGTAAATAGTAAGCTGGGCTTGTAAAAGGTTCCAGCATTTGTCCCTTCATGACATCCTCCTTTATGGTCCACCACAAAAGATGCAGGTGATCCTTGCAGAGAATCGCCACCAGGGCTTGATAGCCATGGTCTCTTGTCCTGCCAGGGACAGGACTTCCAGGAAGATGTTCAGCATTGACAGGTCTATGACCGAGCACCAGCCTCCGTCTCTCTTGGTGACCAGGAATAGCAGATTGTAGAAGCAGGCAGAACCTTGATTCTGTACTGGCTACATGGTGCACTTACTCCAAACTATCTGAACAGATGTAGGTGTCTTCCTTCTATCTCCCTTGTGCCTTTGCTTACTTACCAAGGTTTCAGACCTGAGAGCTTGGCAAGTTTGCTTCAGCACCGGTGGTCTGCCGCACACTCCAGACTTAAGATCCAAGAGCTCAGACTGGCCAAAGTGTAATAGGCTTGAAACATCAGTCACCAGAGTCTACAGAAGAACCGAAATAAGTCTACACTTCTCATCAGCCACATGAGACTGCAGACAAACCAAAGTAAGTCAACGTTTTTTCTCATGGGGAGTCTTTGGCAAGGACTCAATGAAGTCAGTCATCTCAGCTCAGCATTTGGCAGCTATGGCCTGCTGCCTATGCCTCACATAATCAGACTTTCTCCTTGTCTGCTCAAAGAGCAGCCATTTGTCCTCTCCCCAATTCTGACAGTATTTGCAATTTTGCTAATGACAGCAAACTTGACCCAACTGCAGGCGACAATCAAAGCAGTGGGGATGGTTGTCCCAAGCTGCCATGTGGCCGTCCCATGAGTCTGATTTCTGTCCAGGATCCAACAAGGATGTAGACAGAGTGGTCACTGTATCATCACCCATAGCTTGACTGTGAAAGGAGACAATTGCTTGGTGGGCACTGCTTTCCCTCTCCCTGCGATCTGTTTGTTGAGACTCCATCTTGAAAATGTAGGTTTCGAGCCATTGATCAGCTTTACTTCCAACTATTTCGGTGGTATCCACATACAGAAATCAGTTAGCGATGTAGGTCTCTGTAGATTCCCCGACCACTGAGAAAAGATTTTCAACAGATTAGGGCATGAGTAAAACACTATAGCAGTGAGTGTGAACAAAAGTTCATGGAGCTTCAACTCAAAAGAGCAAGATAGTAATGGCGCATGAAAGGGAAAGGATGATACGAGCAGCATGCACACCAGGAGTTACCACCAGTTCCTTTAGAACCGAGAGATGGCACCACAGGACCGTCACGTTTTTAGGAATCAAGTGAGTGAACTGAACTTGATTTCATGGGCGTTCAGCTCAGACACAGAGGCCTTGGCAAATGGTGGTCGAGGTGTAACGCTACGTAGCTAATAGGAGCATTATATGCTAGAGATTGAGCTGATGTACAAGGTGAACCATTATCCTCGGACATATTCCAAGAGAACTTTAGCTGGACTATTAATTTTTTTTCTTTGTTTTATTATGGTTTTCTGGCTGCATTACCGCGTACCTGGAAACGGAGTATAAAACAATTTTATTACTGTTGTGCTTGAAGGCAAGATGATGCCAATAAAATTTATACGAAACAAATACTTTTATTGGGAGCTTTAAAACAAAAGTAATACAGTCCCAACAGCAATTCAGAAATGGTACAGTATATAGAAGGCTATATCAGAATGAGAATGGGAAGGAACATTTAAACTCCCATTGAAGTGTTGTATCGAAACAAATGTACAAACCATTCAATTCAAAATTTTTCACGGAAAAAAAACAACAAATACGAGACTTTGTTATTTGGGCATTAAAGAATCTGACAAAGTTCACAGATGTATGGACGCAATAGAACACAAGTTCTATGAATGTAACACTTCTCCGCGATTGTGGGGTTCTTTCCAAAATTGATGGTGCAGTATTTATAACAATGTTGTGCACTTGGGGCAATAAGAGGTAATATTTGGATGTATGTACTGTTCCATACATTTGAGCTTTGGTAATATAATGGCAAAAATATACATGTTTATTCACATCGAGAACAATGTAATTTCGCAGCCTCCTTGAAGATATTCCGAACAACAATACAAGTTCTTAGAATTATAATGTCAAACGATAGCAAAAATTGTACTTCTTTGACAGAAACTGGTCTATTATTGCAAACAGCCTGGAAACTGTACATAATTTAAAAAAATCCCTGATGTGCTTTAAGATCATGCAAGTCAATACTAAGTCTATTGAAATAAATCGGAATGTTATTAAAACTGTAAAAGTTGAAGCGATATATAGCATAGGTAGGTATAATTCCACATCTTTGTCACAAATGTCTATGTTTATTCAACAGTCATCTCAGAAAATTATATTTTTTCCAGACTTACAAACCTTTGATAATGTCCTTTGAAAACGTAAACTTTGATGTTCAACAGTCTTCCATCTACGGACTTCAAAAGGAGCTGGTTACCATAACAACTCTAACCCGTTTTACATTATATTAAATTAAGGGATCGGCCATTTTACCAACATTTTCCCATAAGTACATAGAGAAGGGGGGGGGGTTTCCCACGATTAATGTACGTTCTTAGCTGATTTTGAAATTTTTGGTCAATTTTTTAGTCGAAGTCAACATTTTTAGAGAACGTTTGGAGGGAAATAGAGGGTTACGAGAAAGAGTACTCCACGTAGACTTTGAAAATGTTGATAATTTTGGCTGACCCCTAAGGACGTAGTATATTTTATGACTCTCATGTGTAAAATGTTAAATTTATGTGTATGATTACCTTCTAATACCCTGGAAAGTATATATTTTCTTAAGGAAAGCATAGCATCAAGTTTGATTCTGGTATAAAACATGAAATTTTACTAATGATATTATTAAATTTTACGCAAGCCTATAAGAACCACAAGAAAAAAATAAAGCTCAAAGTTTCCAGATTTTTCTCAAAATTTCGACTTTGAAATCTCCAAATTTCAAGGTTTTTCGATTTTTTTTCTCGAAATTTCGACCTTTTTAAGCTAAAATTTTGACTTCAAAAAGTCGAAATTTCGACAAAACGACAAAAAATTTTAGAAAAAAAGGGGACATTTTGAGACAATCCCGAAATTACGAGATTTAAATCTGGAAATTCGAGATTTAAAAGTCAAAATGTCGAGTTTTATTTTTATCTATTTTTGTGGTCCTGATAGGCTTCCGTAAAATTTTAATTAAAATTCTAAAATTTTGCATAAAATTTAAAAAATTTTAGGAAAATAAAATTTAAACATTAATTAGAACATCCTGTCAATTTTGAACTAAAACTTTTGTCCAAAATTTGAATATGGTTTTGCTGTTAGAAGTGGACTGTTCCATTTTCTTTAAGAAAATAATGTTTTCCATTTTGGCGGTTTGTGATTTTTTTGCTTTAATTTGTTTTTCCTCAAAAACAGGTAAAATAAAAGTTTTTCAATTAAGCATTTAAAATTCAATTTCTGAACACTTACAGAGATTTCATTATTTTTTATTAGCTTAACCCAAATGTATGCTTTTAGAAAACACATAGTTTATATGATCTTAAATTAAAAGTCTTCTACCTGAGGACATGTTTGGAGCAAAGCCGTATTTTTTATGTAGAGTGCTGTAAAAGTATACGACGCCCTGAACGCGCATTTTACCACTCAACCGTTCCAATAAAAGCTGGAGCAAATGTGGATAAATATTAAGATTTGAATTCAGGTGAACGCCATAGACTACCATACCGAGATAATTCCCTACGGAAAAGACAACATCAAGAGAAGGAAATTAAGTCCGGATGGATATTTTCAGGTAGGCTAACAGAGAACTTTTGAAGCGTCTTCTTCAGATAAGGATTCAGAACGTGTTTAATTATAAACTAAACCAAATGCATGCTGTTGAGATTGTTTGCACCAGAGCAGTTGAGAACCAAGCAAACCCATTTTAAAATAAAAAGAGGCTCATATCCATATCTATCGGAAGTACATTTCAGAGTTGCGCTTGTTTTGGTCAATTAACTCATTGTACACTGTCGTTTATAGATTTGTATATTTCTCAGTTACGATCAGCTGTTTGTCATTGAATCAATAAATTTTAATCAAAAGTATTAGAAAATATCATGCCTTGTAACTTTTGAAGACAATATAGCTCAAAAGCCATCAATTTTTAGAGTGCATGAGAAAAACTTATGGGACCGATCGATTCAATATCATTTGAAGATAACCTTTGGTTTTCGCTTGTTGGCTATAACAGGTAAACACATATTGTACAGTGAGAACAGGATCAAATATTGGAAGATAAATTATACGGCTAAAGTTCGGTAGTCTACATCATCTCAGTCTGCTTACTTCGTCTGTTTTAAACCGCTGTACTTTTATTTTTTGACAATATTATCTTTGAAGAAAATTATATAAACTTACATCTGGTTGTAGTTAGGGGTTGTTTCATATTTGGAGAAACTATGATCATATAGCACGTTTTATTTCGGGAAATCACAGGTGGGTCAGTCATGCTTGTGGACGCTGGGCAGTTACCAATAAAAACAAAAGATTGCATCATGGTACGTCATGGTGCATGAGCACGTTGCGTAAGCATTTCATAATGACCCAGGGCAGTATGATTTCAGTTTGTCTTGGCAAAAGAAGACACACATCTCTCAACGTTGAAAAAAGGCATTCCTGAGTTCAGCGTTGTATTTCCTACTTTCATGCCAATTTCTTCCTGTCTATTGTAGAAAGTGGCCGATCAGTTTCGAAAAAGATTCCTCTTCGATTCATGCAGACACGGGTTTGCGTAGTTTTGCAAATTACAAATATCACCGACGATATATGTATTTGTGGCTAAAGCTGCAAAACACATTTTTATCTAGGAGGTTATAACACATTTTTCACACAAAGTTTGATTACCACACCAGTTCTATATAACGGAAATGATTTATTTCTTGTTTTAAACGCAGGGGATCCATCCCTATTTGCATCCTGAGCTAATAACCTGTGTTTTAAACCTGCAAACCAACAGACGCTGCTGATTGAAAGATTGGAGGAGAGAATGGGTTGTCTTGACAAGCCGTCATAAAAAGCAATGTAACTGCCAAACAAAATTTAATCTTTGCATATATAAAACTAACCTTTTGTGACAACTAATGAAGCATATGCCTCACTTGCTCATGTAACATCATCGTTTTACACCTCTTTTAAGAGGCCAAAAAAAATGTGTTTCAGATGGCGTTGCAACTTGCCTATAACAGAATGCATAAAGAGACTCCCAAAACATATGAACCAGCCACTGGAAGGTACGACTGATTCGTAATGATATTTGCGTGATTAAACCTAAATATAGCGTGACAAAAATAAGAAAAAATGAATTAAATGAGTTTACTCTTGACACGTAGAAGATTTTACAACAGTTTTAATGAAAATTATGGATAAAACATTTTTGCAAGACGCAATGAATAAGATGAAACAGGGAAAAATTGGAATAACTGCTGATGAAAAGATACACTGGAGGAGCATAAAACACAACACCAGAAAAAAACAACAACAACAAAAAACAAAACAAAAACAAAAACAAACAAACAAAAACCATCAACAAAAAAAAACCACACACACAAAAAAGCAAATACAACCCAACCCCCAAAAAACCCCCCCGACAGTAAACTGGCAAAAGACATTCAAAATTACCGATAAGATGGGCTCATTTGTTAACCTGAAAGTGTTATATCACGACAATGAAGAGTACAAATTCAGATATATTTTCATTTCCATTATAAATTCATTATGTATGTATGTATGTATGTATGTATGTATGTATGTATGTATGTATGTATGTATGTATGTATGTATGTATGTATGTATGTATAAACTTCTTTTCCCTTTAGACTATTTTTACTTGGAAGAACAGAAGCGATTCATCCAGTGTCGTCTTACTCCATGTCCTGGGTCAGGGCCATGGATAATCCCAATGCGACAAAGAGTGATAAAGAGCAGTTGCTCAAAGAAGCTATGAAACATCACATACAGTTCATGATAGATGCCACCGCCGGCAAGGGTGTGGACAGACACCTTTTAGGTTTACAGTGCGCATGTGCAGACCTAGGCATGGCTATACTTGATCTCTTTCTGGACAAGGTTCGTATAAATGCATTTCAACCCTCATCCGATCATGTCAAAAGCTAGAGAGTCAACACATCCTTCCAACGCATCATTGGCGCTAGTTAAAGCCGTTGACCCGGGGCAAATTTGAACACTTTACCCTTTCCTCTTGACTAAGACGGAGTCAGCAGCTTTCCTTTGCATGAGTCGGGCGCTCACGCCAATGAAAGCTGTTGACCTGATAAGTGTTATCAAGGAGGCTACACGTGTAGCCTCCTTGGTCTCAAGCACAGTTGTCAATCAAACTGTTTTTCATTACTGTCGAAACAAGTCAAAGCGTTCAAGCAGACAGCATTTGAATACCGTCCAGTTTTTGCCCGTTTAAGGAAGAAATTTGCAGCCGGATGAGCGTCCTCTTACAGTTTTATCACGAACTTTTAGTGAAACCTCAACTAAAACGAAACAAGATAATATGACAAATAAAGTAGCGCTCGCTTTCCAGCTGCTGGACCTGAACAGTGTTAAGCTTAAATGATACGTCGGAAGCAGACTGAATAACATCACAGATAGTTGGTAATGTAGTTGTAGTAATTCACACAGTTATAAATGTTTAGAGCTCCTGGCATAATATATGTATATATATAATACTGAATAATCATAAATTTTCGCAAGGGATAAATTTTCCCGAATTTTCCCGGGGAAACCCGGTTCGGGAATATTAAACGCGGGAAAATTGTAGCAGCTTGAATGTGGAATGAAAGCCTGCATAAAATCGGGAAATCAAAACTCGTGAAATTCTGATTGAGTGTATACTGGAAATTTTGTGGCCGGGAATATTAATGATTATATATATATATATATATATATATATATTCTTCGTTCAAGGTCTAAAAAATTCAGAAGTCTGATGGTAATTCAGAGTTAATTTTCCGACACCGTAGCTGTCCATTTTCTCAATGAGAATTCCGTGATCTACAGCGTCAACGGCCTTTTTCAAGTCCAAAAAAGTAAGATTCCACAACGCAAAAGTATCAGGTCAATCCTTTAAAATTCAAAATCGGTGAGTCTAGTTTAGTATCTATTCTTTTGTTTTAGACGTATCAAATGCCCTTCAATCTCTCCACATCCCAAGTGCCAAACCGTTTACACTCCCGTGGGGCAGACCTATTCTGGGATGGTTGTGGAGGCGGATTCGCTTCACCGAGTCATGAAGGCTACGGAGTGTGCTACGTTATCTTTAAAAATGATTCATGTAAGGTCATCTTTTCAATATTTCTCCTATGATTGTAAGCCCCCTTTTCCTGTTTACTTTGACGCTGGCAGCACCCGTATTTTCTGTCAAATGACACACGGAGCAATGAATAAAGTTGGATTTGTTGGTCCCCCAGATGGCTCCACCGGGAAAAGGTGGTTATGGGAAAGCGGTTGATTACATCTAGTGCCACCTGAAAACGATATGTTGTGCAGCTTATTTTAAACCGTATATATTCTTTGTCTTCAAGTTCTTTGAAATGCAGTTTTTCTGTTTCACTGCACAATATGGAAACAACTTTCAGGTAGCCCGTCTGAGGTGCTCGAAATAGCATCTCCTGCATTTTAATATAAAAGATAGGTTGTGCCAACAAGACTTGCTCTTAGAATTTTCGGACAAGAAACTGATGTTTTCGCACAACTCCAAGCTATCTTAGCTTGACACGGTGTAAAAAAGTCGCTTTCCGGCAATTCCACTGAATATAAACCCCCGTGCAGTTCGCATCACAACATGTGTTGCTAAAGTATACTTAATGTAGGGCTTGGGAAGAACAGGTTATGAGAGCTTGAAATACGTTTCAATGGCCATTGCATCACCATCTTAAAATTCAGTACAAACGGAATTATTGTCTTTCATGAGGGAAATCATGGAGAAGCAGCAAGAAAATGAAGCCATCGTTTGGAAAGGAGAAATCTGACAACGCTCGGTGTAAACTAAATTTGAGAATAATAAATTGATGTTTGAGAAATAGTAAATCAGCTAAAGGTGCCTCGTGTCCGTCTCAAACATAATAATGCGTTACCAACCGTCGTATCTCGTTTACTTGGCTGTCACATCATATCGCTTTACAGAATGGTTAGCCTCAAACTTGAGCAAAGCCATGTAAGTTATATCATCATATCGCGCATTGTTTACCTTTCATCTACTCTTTGACTCTCCGCTGCGATGATAAGAAGTACGATTCCCGGGTGATACGATTCAGAAGGAATTGTATGAACGATTACGATTAAGAATTAACTGTATAAACGATTAACCTTACAACTAAATGGAATTTGAATCTAAATATAAACAGATGAATATATAGTGTTTCAGCAATATCAGCCGACCCGCCATAATGTTTTGCCAAATGCGTACGAATGTGCGGATAAACGTTCAAATATACATGTTTGATGCAAACGTAAACATTTAACAAACTTGTATATGATAGGATACCCCCGCTGACCTTAAATTTGTATGCTTTTCTTTCATTCTACAGCGTTTTAATTTTTTACATATTTGATGACTTTTCCATTCTAATTGCAATGCAGTTAACGTCAGCATATCATCATGGAAAACATGCGAGACCACAGATTCAGCCAAGTTTGGCCATGCCTTGAGAAAAGCGATGGATGACATGAAACCATTATGGGCAAAGGGTGGTTCAGTCAGCTAAAATCACGTGACCATGTGCATGCCGACTTTGGGCACTCGGGTGATTTCTGGTGGTGTCAATACAAACAACAAGTGTCAGGAGATGCGACTTTATCAAACAAATTACAGAGAGCTTGTATATCACTCCGGGGTAACATTCCATTATTCGGACACCTTTAGCTGAAAACTGACAGGGATGAAAAGTGGTATAGTCTCCTGTTATATTTCTCTGAGGTTGAGTCCAAGGTTGAAGTCACCTCGAAATTCAGCCGATCAGCTAGTGATGCAAATCTTCGTTGGAGAGAGAAGGGGGAGTGGGAGAGGCAAGAGGGAGGCACATTACAAACTGGTTGGAAAAATGTAAGGAGCCGAATTTTTGCAAACGGTATTTTTTTTTTTTTAAATTTGTTATGCGCCCCAATTTTTTGTCTGCAAATTCCATTGAGTACTTCCATCGACCATAGAATCTACTTCCCGGGAAATGGCATCTCCAAATTATGTCAACAACAGTGTAAATGACAATGTTTATGGTTTAGTACTTGTGGTGTGAAATGCCGTCATGATGTTGGCGCCAGTTGTATTGAAAAAATAAAGAATGTGGAATTATCCAGCCATAGGAACAGGCTGTATATTGTTAATAGTTGGCCACTTGCACTTTGGTAATATGGAAAACAAAGCTTGAACTCATGATATCTTGGGTTTGAGTTTTGAATGAACGAATAACGAAACAAAATAAAAAAAATGAAGGACCTTAAAGTGTAAAATTTACACACGTGTGTGTGTGTGTTGTTATTGTATATGTATAATTTGTCGTTGTTTGTATCTTTGTATTTATTGCCATGTATTCCTGTTTTTCGGCAGAATGCCTCAATTGTCTGAGGTATAGCGAAATGAAGTTCATTCACACGCAGACAATTTCCATTCTGTTAGTCAACATGACTAGCGCAAAGCTAACTGAAGATAGCACTTTCGCAATGTCATTTTTGGCACCATAAAATGATGCATCGCTGTAAGAGTTTCGCTTTTCAAACTAAATTTTAGAAAATCTTTAATATATATATATATATATATATATATATATACATGTAATTGTATTGTAACCGCCTTTTCACAGTTTCATTTTTATTTATCTGTATCAGTTTCTTTTCTACACGAAGAGCACTCCTTTATTGAGGCCATATTTTCTCGTCCCTGTGATGGTCTTAATGGAGTGATTCTAATATATATATATATATATATATATATATATATATATATATATATATATATATATATATATATATATATATATATATATGTATATATATGTATGGGTGGATGTGTACGTAAATGTGTCTGTGTATACATGTATACATATGTACGTGTCTGTGTTGAGCTTACTATGCGTAAGCCCATTAAAGGCATCGTTACAAAGTCTCAAATCCCTCTCACATAAACTTTGCAGAACTTTAATACAAGTTTTCAAACTTGATCGGCAAATCTTCATGCAATGCGATTTATTTGCTGTGATTTTGGGGGGGGGGATGGGATTAGGCTGGGGAAGCATGCACCTCACATTATTACATCCACAAAAAACAGGATCACTGTGATATTCAAAGTGAGAAAACTGCGATACTACAGAAAACGACATCCCTTGGGAGCGGATTGCGGTCGTATTGTAACATATACCGATACACAAATGAATATCTTAGGCACCACATATCCTAGAATCTACTTTCATAATAAAATTTATATGTAAGGATGCACAGTTGGTTCAGCTGTTACATGTGGGCTTAGTTTAATGTTTGGCCGGTGTAAGGTGCAGGACTTTTTGCCACTCTTGTTATGTACCATGGTTTCACCTTCTCAAGTTCTTCGGCTTCCTCAACCAGAAAAAGGTGGAAGGATATGCTTAACTGCCGCCCAATCTGGATAAGACAACCCTGAATCGGATGCTACTGGTCATTTTTTAAAAGAGTAATACTCGCTGTGATAATAGAATTGTTCCAGTTATTTCTTTTGAACATGCACACGTCTCCCATAAGCCACCATTGACACTTCAATGATCACATTTAAAGGGGGGGGGGCACATATATATTTCACATTTCCGGTTCCTAACGAACCAGAATCTAGTGAACATTTAACACTTAAATTCTCAACGATTTCTCTGGGAGGACCCCATACGTATTAGTTTGCAGAATTTTGTGATCCTAATGCAACACATTTCAAAAGCCATTGAGCACATACACACATACACACTCGCATATACACATACATGTATAGGGCAGGGAAGAGCTCATTAAAAATGAAAAATACCAAGAGGAAAAAGGCAAAACAATCACCGAAATACGCCAACAAAAATTGCTACAATTTACGTTCACAGGTCAAAAGAATGGCTAGACAACTGTCTGAAAACCCATCAAATTACCAATTGAGACATACCTGCTATTTAATAGGAGAAGATTTAAACAAATTTGCAGAAATAAGGAAAGAGAATTTCGAAGCAACATTATGCACTCTCTAAACTATATATGGGATGAGGACCCAAGGGCATATTGGGAACTCATAAAGGAACTTGAAGTAACAATCACAAGGAAAGTTGATGTCAGCAATAATATTGACTCGAGACAGTGGTTTCGCCATTTTTCTGACGTTATGTCTTAATGTACAGATTTTGAAAGGTCGCCTAAGGGATACGAAGTAGAGTCGTTTTTGAACAATTTCAAAACTTCCCAAGCGTCTTTTCAGCCATTAGATTTTAAAATCAAAGACATTGAAATTACTATAGCTTTTGAGAAACTGAAAAACAAAAAGTGGCCAGGAAAAGATGTAATCCTTAATGAAATGTTGAAAGAGAGCAAGTATATTTTGTGTAATGTTCTATTTAAAATGTTTAATTTGGTATTTACATCGGGGTTCTTCCCAACTATGTGGAAAAAGGGTTATTAGTCCTCATTCACAAGGGCGGTTCTACTCGCGACCCTAACATGTACAGGGGTATATGTCTTAGTAGCCGTGTATCCAAACTTATTTTGCACTATCTTGAATAATCAATTCCTGAAATATTTAGAAAAAAAATATCAAAAGTGAGTTACAGATTGGATTCACCCCAGGATGTAGAACAAGTGACCATATTTTTATATTGAACTGTGGTTGATAAATACACAACATTTTTGGCGAAAGATAAATATTTATTTGTATGTTTTGAAGACTTCAAAAAAGCTTTCGATACTGTTTGGCATGGTGGCATACTTTACAAATTACATGGCTATACACCGTATATAAAATACTATATAAAATATGGTATCGACAGATATCTGTTTAGAATAATCCAAGACAGGTATCATGACTCAACATTACAATCAAAATTTTCTACCGGCCTGTCGGATAATATGAAGATTCAAAGGAGGAGTGAAACAAGGTTGCGTGATGAGCCCTATTTTATCTGATATTTTCATTAATGACTTATCAGAATATTTTAATAATGAGTGCCGTCCAGTTTCGTTACATGAAAAGAAAGTTAGTTGCTTATTGTATGCTGATAATTTTATTTTACTATCTGAAATCGAAAAAGGACTTCAAATTGTTTAAACATATTGAATGTTTATTGTAAAGATTGGAAACTTAATGTTCATACAAGGAAGACAAAGGTGATGATCTTCAATAAATCAGGCAAGAAACTGGCAAGAAAATTTGAATACAACGACGTCATATTAGAAATTGTTAAAACGTATATATATCTTGGAATTCAAATTTCTACAACTGGTTCTTTTGATGTTGCAATAAGGTTGTTATGTAATAAAGCTAATAAAGCTTTAGCTAGACTAAAGAGGATATAAATACTGAAAGACACAAATTTAAAATTCTACATATCCTTGTTTGATAAAGTTATAGTACCAATGTTATTGTATGCCTCGGAAATATGGGGAGCCCATACGGTTATACCATCCAAAAGCTTAGCACAGGACAATATTGGGAGGTATTCTGAAACATATTTTGAAAAATTTTACATGCGATTTCTGAAGTACTGTCTTGGTGTTCATCACAAAGCAAGTAATATAGCCATGTACAGTGAACTCGGGAAAATTCCTTTATCACTTAAACAGTAATGACACGTGTCTGTAAAAATTGGCTTTGAATTATGAATATGGATCAGAATTCATTACTTTTCAATGCATACAAATGCCTTGTTGAGGTGTCTGAAACAAATCAATCCAGTTGGCTTCAGTCAGTTTAAGATACAATGCATGCAGTAGGCCAAAAAGAATTTTGGAACGATCATGAAATGTATTTCGGTGATTTTCCGTCCTCCATTTTAAGGAAAAAATAACCGAGAAATCCCAAAAATCAGTGGCAACAAGAAATTCTGCGGCAGACTGACGATTCTAAATTAGGGATCTACAAATTATTCAAAACAGACTTGACACTTGAACGGTATTTAGAGGTAATAAAAATTTTGATGTTCGGAAAATATTACTAGTTTACGTATAAGTGCACACAACTTATATATAAAAACTGGTCCACACAGAAGACCAGCCAAAGTTTCTGTAAACCAAAGACTTTGTTCTCACAATATTGAAGACGATTATTACTTTGTTATCTCTTGTAAATAATCCAGTATACCAAGACAACATTTTCTGGAAAAGATACATAACGTTTGCGTTGACACGGCATCTTGTAGTGATCAAAATATGTTTACATTTATTATGAAGTTGGAAGATACAGAATTACTATCAATGTTCGAAATATATATGAGAGACTGTATTGCAATACGTCAAAAATCCTTATAGATAAGTTTAATGTACAGTCAATAACACCTCTAATACCGAGTGAGAGCAGCTCTCGTTCAATTGTATTTTTTTCTTTCTGTCTTGTTTTCTGTTGTATTGTGGTGTTTGGTATCGCGTACTTTGTATGTTCAATTCAATGTTTGTATCCGTTACTTGTATGACAAATTGCTACAAATTGTATGTGGTGCAGTTAATCAACTTCATTTCACCTAACAGATATGAATTGGTAACTGTAACAATATTTGGAAAGTATAGCAAAATTCAAATTCTGACTTATCCCGTGTATGCACAGTGTATCTACTAAACAATATACACTTGAGGACTCTTCTACCAGATTATTTATGAGTTCTACTCTGACTATGATGAAAATTAGGGGAATACACATTTTAAATCCCGATATTTTTAAAACTGTAGCAGATCGAGGTGCCATTCCGAGGTGTACGTCTGTGTGATTGGGTATTGCACGCCTAATGAATAGTGCACAAAAGCGGTACCATTTCAGATTGTGGTAATTTGAAGCATTGAAAACTTCTATCCCGGATATACTCAAAACTGTAATATAAAGAGATCCCATTTCAACTCTCACACATAATGCCATTGACCACTTTGCATCTAATGACTACTGAACAAAAGTTGTAGCAATTTCAATTATGCTCAACCGGGATTTGTTAGATTTAAAATCTTGAATATCTTCAAAGTGTAATAGATACATGTGATCCAAACTTGCACAAATATGTTTTTTTTTTTTTTTTTTTTTTTTTTTAGCAGCTCTGTGCATCTGATGAAGTTTGAGTAAAAGTTGTAAAATAGATCATCACCCTTGGCGGCCCTTTCGGGGCTGAGGTCAGTTCTTACAAGGGACCCAGCCCACATCAAAATACTATTTACAAATAAAAATATTTAGGTATAGATATGCACTATACATAAGCTTGACTTTGAGTTTTATTTACTCTAATTATTATTGTTTGGATTTCTAAAATATTGAACAACTTTTCATCTGGACCAGCTGTGCCTCTGGCACAGCCACACAGCGTGCATGTTTAAGGATTGCGAAGATTCCTTCAAATTTATCGCTCAGCTCCAGACACATAAATTAGCAGCTGCTCATATTAATATGTACCGATGGTTATAAATTCTCTGTGCATTATGAAACACCATACTCCTAATAAGTCTTGAGCGTGGGCGTGTGGAATGCATATAGACTTACATGTGATTCAACACCCAACCGTTCAGTAAACCAGTAAATGCTTGGAAGTTGGAAATACTTGTACTATTGTTTTCTGTGTAGTGTTTATTGTTTATTTAAAAGTATGCCCCTTGATTTGTGTGTGTATTGCAACAGGCCGACCTGGAAATTTCATTTCTTCATTTTTTCCTTTCCTTTTTTAAGAAATCCTTTCTCATGCTTTACGCAGTTAACGTCAATAGCTGATGATCCTCCTAACTCCTCACGTTACATGCCGTTAAGGGTGATGAGTGACATGGCCCCTCAGCAATAAAACACCGGGTGATATTCATATGAGGTCACTTGTAATTTTTTACAATCTAACAGTGAATTAGTTGTCAGATCTAAATAATTACTAAAGTAGCATGGATTTCAAACTTAACGGCGGATAAATTATTTTTGCAAATATTTGGATCAATTTGTAAACCGGTTGAAATCAATCATTTAAGGTAGTTTTGGGGATTTCAGTCTTAATCAGAGAAATCTCCAATGACACTCGTATTAAAGGTGCTTCACTATTTCTATCATATCTGTTTATGTTTGTTGTCCTTTGGATCCTGTGGTAGAATTATAATAAAAAAAAAAATGTTTCGTGCATGCCACTAAGAGTAGCAGTTTATATACAGTCTATAGATCCACTGTATGAAAAAAAAAGGTTGATGGGCTGTCTTCTGTAGATCTTTGCTCTCTTGTCAAAAAAAGTTACAAGATACTTTTGCACATGAAAATCTCAGAGATTTTTGCGGGGGATTGTGTACACAATTTGCATTCTTTCCTCCTATGATACTTTACCGTGTGGTCGACTGGTTGCAGAATCTCGGCACATGAATTAATGATTGAGAGAGTACGACCGGTATACACAAAGTGAAAGATCGCAAAGAAAATGCATGGTCTGTTTTAAGGGAGTAATTGAAGACAGAATACATTTTATGACAGGATGTGAATATTATAAAGGACTAAGAAATAAACTTTTGAGACCATATATAGAAAACTTTAAGTGCAAAAGTGTTCCTACATGAAGGGAGACACTTTTTCTACATCTACTTGGAAAAAGTGACATGAATCATCTGGGGGAAATTCTGTTATGAAGCAGAGCAGTTGAGAAAAGAAAAGCTAGAGAACAAAGAAAGATGAGAGGCTATCTGATACATAGACTTGGCCCTTTAGTTAGTTTAGTTTGTAGTATTTAAATACTATGTTACTTAATTTATTATATTAGACCTGACAACTTAACTTGCACATATATTTCTGGTGGTGCTGCTTGTATGATTGCCATTGCCTGCAGAGGGCGCTACATGCAATAAAATTTCTGTCTATCTATCAGTTGCTGATGTCAAACATGCTTGCGTATAAAAATGGCACACTTTGCAACTGATTTATACATGCAGAGTAAAAGATGACACGAAGGAAGAAATAAATAGACAGGAACGAAGTCCTGAAGAACTCTTTGGTGCACTGCACTGGAACCTAAAAATAATTGGAATAAATTTAGTTTCTATTGTCGCCTTCAGAGGGCAGGTTCCGCCGGAAATGTTTTAATTGGTTTCCGTTTCTTGTCGCAGAGGAAAGCCGGCGGAGACACAAGAGACCGTGTAATTCCCCTTATTTTGTACTATGTTTTATCACGTAAGTATACTTTCATAGCGAATCATACACACTTAACATCAGAGACTGCCGCATAGTGAGATTAATGTAAAAATACCAATGCTTTGTGCAAACAAGGAATAGCATGGTGTGATGTGAGCGATATAATGAGGAGTTGACGGTCAACGGTACAGTAGTAGTTGTAAGTACTAGTGAACCTTATTTATAGAGGGGTAAACATAACACAACATTCGATACATGTCAAAACTACCTGGTAGGTTTTCATAGAATCAATTCACGAGGAAAACATGAAGGACATCCTGAAACAATCTATGATAGCACACACTGCCAATTGGAACTTAAGTCTCAAGGACCTGGGTAATAACAGTGATTAACAGCAACACCAGAACTGACAGAACTTGCCAGAACTTCAGTCTTCAGAAGTGCTGAACAAGTTAAGTCAGCCATAAAGGCAGCAACAATGCCAACAACACATCTGTCTAACAGCAACACCAGAACTGACAGAACTTGCCAGAACTTCAGTCTTCAGAAGTGCTGAACAAGTTAAGTCAGCCATAAAGGCAGCAACAATGCCAACAACACATCTGTCTAACAGTAACACCAGACAAGACATCATTGCCTTCACAGATGGCTCGGGCCTCGGCCACAAAGAACCCAGGACCATGGCATGCGGTGCAGGATGCTCAATCTATTGGAAGGGTGCAAGCAGTTCTCCAACATTTCAATATAAGCCAATACCTCCGCTATCTAGCAGCTACCATGGCGAACTTCAAGCAATATTACCTTGACTTACAAACTATCCGGCATAAGATGTCACCTGTAGTACATGACAGGGACGTACACATCTTGACTGATTGTCAAAGTGCTCTTCTGGCAGTCACCTCAAAAAAAACAAACAAACAAACAAACAAAAAAAACCCCAGAAACTTCATCACAGTTATTAACAATTTTCACAACCATGTTTCTGCACTCAAAACCAGGAATTTAAACATACACGTTACATGGGTTGCAGGACACGTTAACCTACAGGGCAACCAGGAAGTGGATGCTCTGGCCAAGCAAGCTGTCTCACAAGCTACGGCAACAAACTATCAGCAACAACCGCAATCTATTTCTGAAACAAAAGCCATCATCAAAAGTAATACCATAAAAAAATGGTGAAACAGATGGGAAAGAGACACATCTGCAAGATGGACCTTTGACCTGTGCCCTGTGGTCTCCCAAGGTGAATCAAAATCATATGATCTGTGACAGATACACTGAGGTCAAGAGATCTAAACAGATTTATTACTGCTCACGCGTCTCAAGGACTCTTTGCACAAAATAATGCATGAATACTATCCATCACCAGATTGTGATTGTGAGACAGGCAAAGAAACTAGAGAGCATTTCCTCCTTAATTATCTACTTTATACTGAACCAAGGTACACCATGCTGTGTCAAATTCAAAACTGCTTTAACGACACCCAGCTTCATATGCATCAAAACTATGACACAACCTTGCTTGGAGCCAATTCTGGGCTCAACCAAGAAGTGAATAGAACCATAAAAGCAGCGCTTGTCAAATTTGTGCAAGTCTGTAATGCTTCTGTCTAGCTTATGTCATAGACACACTGATGTCAATATTCACAGATTAAAAGATTAACCGGTGGGCAGCAGATGCAGCTCTCGGCCTCATCATATTCGTGACAATTTAGTGCTGGTCAATATTTGATGGCATGTAATGCTTCTGACTAAGTCATGTGACTGATACTATGATGTCTAAATGAATATTTTACAAAATTCAAGCCAGGGGGCAGCGAATGCAGCCCTCGGTTTTATCACATCTGAAAGTAACTCACAAGTTTACTCACTACCGCCACCTTTTAGTGTAATACTAGTTAATTTCTCTACCACTTGAAAACTACCTAGTGTCCATGAGGTGGTGTAAAAGCGCTATTCTTGAACTACTACAACAACCTGGAAGGGTGCTGCGATAAAAGGAGGGAAATGTTAGAATTGGAAGAAAAAAGGGCTAACTGATAGGTGAAAAGTGGGTATGGACAGGAAGGGTGGCAGCCCTGAAAAGGGCTGCCATGACTGTAACTGCAGCTAGCTGCAAGTACTAGCGCAGGCCATGAGATTCCTGAGCCTTCGAGGCTGGGATGGACCATAGGGACAAAGGGCAGGGCTAACAGTAATGGGGTGTTCCACCGTTGGGGAAATAACCAGGAGCAGGGGCTCTGACTGCTGTGAGAGTATGTGGGGCCCTTAACCCTTGGCTCTGTTCCTGGGAATCATGGCAGGTTTTTTTTGTTTTTTCTGTTTTTCTCTAAGGCCTTCTGCTATTTACAGGACCATGGCACACAAATGGAGGGCCACAGATATATTGTTATTATTATGGCAGCCATTAGGTACCCCAAAGTTTTTTCCAGGATTGCTGAGACTCAAATTTGAACATTGTTGAAGTTGTCCTGCCAATGGATGCCATAGGTTCACTTCTTCCAACCTATACTTTGCAACACTGCCAACAGCTTCTGAGTCGCAGACGCAATCACGTTGATACTTTTATTGAAATTTCTTTGTCTTCAGACATTGTTATAAACAGTGGTAATGTTCCCGGTAGCTTATTCGCAGTGCTGTCCTCTAATGTACTACAGTGGTCTTTCACAACAGGTAAATTAACATGGGAAGTATAGGACTTGGGAATCTGAAAAGTGGTCTCTCATGAGAGGGTGGTCTCTTATAACAGGGGTCTCTCATGACAGTGACTACTGTACTACTACAGGCCAGGGTCACACTATGCACACATGGTATGCTGCGCAATAATGTCGGGCAGGTCAACGGTCAAATCATGACCGGACCTACAACTGGGGGAGAGAGGGATGGAGAAGTAACTGTGTCCTGTGTATCTTTAAGTGGCCAAGAAAGAGATTGTGATATAATAGAGTGCACGTAGGGGCTAATGACACATTTTCACACAAGTGGAAGGTCTGAAAAAAAATGTTGGGAAAATGTTGTTTTTTTTTTGTTTTTGTTTTTTTTAAACAAATTAGGTGCAGAGTTGCAAGGTCCCTAAATGGTGGCATAAGTGCAACAGTTCATCTAAAACCAGTCTGTAGAAAACTTGAAAAGGGAAAGAGAAAAAAAATAAATACAATAAAACCATTTATCATATAGGAGAGAAGCCTTGGACCTCAGAAACCAAGAAGGTTGCTTAAAAATGTTTGACAATAATATTATACCTTGTTTTTAGCATTTATTTTTAGTCAGGATTGT
>OZ026615.1:69735308-69784308 GCA_964020975.1 Hermodice carunculata | reverse complement strand
AAGACAAACCAGTTTACAGCGCTAAATATTTTTCTCCTGCTATTTACATTCTTGTGCTGTGGGTTGAAAAAGGTGAGAAAGGTAACTTTCTGCTCCTGTGGCGAGGTCCCATCGGAAATACAAGCTGACTCTATATATGTACTCAAACAAAGTTTGTCTTTGGAAGACTAATTTGAAGGGCATTCCATTAAGACATGGAAGAGTGTTTGCCTGTTTGGACCGCAAATGCAGCATGGACTGTCAACAAGACCCAATTTAAACATGTGATTATTTAGTGTGGTGTGAACATTGAATAGTTTTGGATGCTGCCCCTCTGATATTCTGTTTGTGTATGACTGAAATTTCCTTTTGGGATTTGGAGAAGGTGACAGTGCACAGAGAAATTAGGTGCTTGTCTATCCCAAGCTCTCTGCCACTTTTTTTTTTTTTTCGGATGAAACAACAAACAAAACAATCAAGGAAAAAGAACTGCAAATTGCTAAATTTAGACATGAGCAGTGCTTCGGTGTGACTCAACCTTTGACGAACAAAATTTCTTATTCATCTCTACACTTTTATACACAGAGAGAAATCTATCATACAAGTAGTTCTACAAAAAAGACTTCTGGTAAATATATAAGGACCACTTGACTTTCCGCTAAACTTTGATCTGTTTGAGCTACTCATGGAAACCAGATCAAAGGTTAAAAACAGCATCAAAGAGCAACAAAAATGTATGTTTTTGTGACCACAGAATGGCCGGGTCTTGAACCTGCAAGCTTTGGCACCAATCATATTACTGCCAATACTATCAATAATAAAGTAGCAAAACTACTATGTCATAATCACATTTTTTGTTAAAATACCATCTTTATTCCATAAAACTTGCACATGAACAAGGAGCCACTGGGAACTATTTTTTTTTTCAGAAGTGTAACTATGATTGTGAAAGTTATTTGTGGTGTATAAATCAGATTCGTGGAAGATAGCTGAGCATGTATCGTTGTTTTGCTCTGACAACTAATGCATGTTTGTCAGATGTGTTTCAGTTTCATACAAACAACTGTAAGGATTCATTGTTGACTGAATAAAAGAACAGATGAAGAATGTGCACATTAGTAACATAAGTACGTGGAACAAAGATAACAAGGAATTAGTCATAAGATATGTGGCAATACTGATATACATATACAGTGCATTGCAGGTGGATTATCTAGTGCTCAAGAGGATGGTGTTGTTGTACACTAAGGCCATAAAAAATTAATAAATAGTTTCTCAGGAACCGCCGCATCGATTTTCAAGCCCCATCTCACTTCTTTTTTTTTTTTAAATCAATAAAAATAAAAACAAAAATCAGCCTGCCCGCGTGGCTATTTGTTCCCGCCTCAGATCTTTTTTGACAGTTCATAATTACAGCGATACCATTTTCGTTGCTACAATATCTGTAATAAACTTCCAAACGGCATCCCATTCGGTTCTGTGAAAACCTGGAACATAAAAGCATTCAAAAACATACTGATGTGTATAAACAGCTCTTTAATAAGTGCTTTTCTGAATTGGCACCAATTTCATATTAAAATGTTATGGCAAACCACTCACCTTTATGTTCAATTGATAAAAAAAAACTTGATTAAAAAAAAACCGCCCTGCCGCATCAAAATAATCTGTTCAGGAGAAAAATAAAATAATATAAACGCCCTGCCTCATCATTTAAAAAAAAAAGTTCCTGAGAAACTATTTATTAATTTTGCATGGCCTAATGGTGGAGGTTTTTTGCAAGTTATGCATTTTTTTATGACATGCATGAATAACTGGCCCGAATATAATGTTTGAGGCCACATTATCCGCTGGACCAGCCTTTAAAGTCTGTAGAAGAAATAAAATAGTCCATTTATAGATTCGGGGCCACATTTTTAATTTTCGCCAAAAATGTCTTAATGCTAACAAGACAGGATAACAGATTGTAAATTCTTTATAATTCTGTCTAGTCATGGTTCATTGTCTAATTCAAGACATACTTGTGGTGACAAATACTTTATATTGCCACAAACTTTGGACCAGCCTTTAAAGTATCTTGGATAACGTATTATCAATAATCTTGTACTATGTGTGTGGCCACATTTCAATGTTACCAAAAACCAGGTGGTTTGGCTGCTTTGACCACCCTGTTAAACCATTAAACCACAAAATCTGGCATCTGTTTTTTTGGGGTGGGTGGCAAGGGGTGCTTATTTTTTTTTCTGATTTAGGTAAATAATCAAAGTTCACATAGTATGAAAGAGGCATAACCCAGGAGAAACAGGCAAAGCCATCACATGGCCAAATATTACTGTTTCTGAGACTAACAAATTTAAAGGTGATGTCTGGGGCCTGAGCAAGTTGAGGAATGGTTGCACACCACCATTTGCATTGGCAAATTGGCTTAACTGCATTGCCAAAGTGTGTCTGTGTTAGTTTACAGCATATCTAACACCAGACCAGAAGTAGACACAAATAGTGCTTCAATGTCAGAGGGTCGTTGTCATAAGAAAGGCTACAAATGTAACAGGAATGGCATCATAAATAGAATAGGTTAAAAGACTAAACAGTTATAATAATCATATCATGGTGCTATTTGGTTTTGCCATATTTTCAGTGAATTATTTACAACTACATACAATTTCGCCATCTTATGACTACATGTACATGTTTTATTTTGTACAGGTTTCACTGGAACATGAAATCTTGCTTCATCCAAGGTACTTTGGTCCCAACTTGTTGAACACCGTGAAACAGAAGTTGTTCACAGAGGTAGAAGGGACCTGTACAGGGAAGTGAGTATAGCACACAAAGACTACATGTATATAGCTAGCAAAACAGGACATTGAATCAAGTGCATTCCTGGAGACTGACCAGGTTTTGTTTGCACAATATACAAAGTCATACATTACATTCAGTGTATTCCTGGAGCTGTATATCAGGTCTTGTTCTATCTGTTAACAAATTTATCATAATCAGATAACATACCAGTTGGTAAGTCATGCTTGTGTGGAGTGAAAGAAACAACATGCAGACACTTAATCCTAAAAATAACTTTAAAAGTGTGTTGGTAAATTTGCTGTTATAGAACCACCTGATATATGCCTCTACAGTAAAACCTACCTACATGTATACTGAACATCCTTGGGACCGGAAAATAGTGTTTTGCATAGTGAGGTGTTCAGTATAGGGAGGTTTGCTTACATTGGAAGTATATACTTGGGACTGAGAAATGGTGTTCAGTACAGAGAGGTGTTCGGTATATGGAAGTGTTCAGTTTGATAGGTTTTACTGTATATCATGGACTCATAGACTGAAGGTCTCAAATTGCTTTATTTGACAACTGTATAACATATAGTTAAGCCCATCTTAAACTTAACTGCAAAATGCATTGTTTGTGTTGCAAAGTGTTGTACTGGGGTTTGTAAAGTTTGTAAAAGGTTGAAAAAGTGTTTGTAAAAGGTTGACAAAAGGTTTCAAATGGTTGAAATGGTTGCAAACCATTTCAACATTTTCATCAATAAGGTTGAGAAAGTGTGTGAAATGGTTGTCAACCATTAGAGAAAGGTTTAAAAGTGTTTAAAATGGTTTAATGCAATAAGAGGAAGTGGTTTCAAAAGTGTTAGAAATGGGTTTGAAAAAGGTTTGCCTTTCACTCAAAAGGTTGGAAAAAGGTTGCAAAAGGTTGATGTGTTTGGTGACTGTTAAGTTTAAGACGGGCTTAACTGCAGAACAAATCAGACAAAATATTATTAGCGTTAGATAGAAATACATAGACAAACAGTAGTTATAGTACACAAAATAACAGTCAAACTCTGATATATGTTCAGTTGTAAATTATTATATATGTAACAGAAATTAATAGAAAGTTTGATATAGCACATTTTTAATTTCATTGATGTTTTTGTTTTTTTTTCAGGCCCACCATGGCCTCAGTTACTTTTTTCCCCCTCAGTCCCAGATAACCAGTGTTTATATTATACACAACCAGGTGCTAATCTTGTGATCCTGTTTTATAGATAGCTCCAGTGATAGCGGAATTATATATTCCTTAACTGGAGTTATCTTGACATGAATAGGTCACTCTTAGTGTTACCACCTGTTAACAAGGGTGATAAGCTTTGCAATGATTTAATAAGTAAGAAAGTTCATATATACATAAATACAGCACTCAGATCATTCTGATTGCTTTATTGGTTCCCAATCTGCAAAGAAGTAGAATTGGACAATGCTGATTTGCTGTAAAATTAATTCAGTAAATGTTAAATTTTGTTACATTAAGTAACTTGTGATGCAATGCCAGTAATTTCAAGCTTCCTTCAATAAAACTGTTTACACATCTTGTAAAATTTAGTACAACATGAAAATTGTAATTATTATGTATCATCCATTTTGTTGGTATTTTGCAGGTATGGATTTGTAATAGCAGTGACTACTATAGACAACATCGGTGCAGGGTACATTCAGCCTAGTCGAGGATTTGTAGTTTATCCTGTCAAATACAAGGCTATAGTTTTTAGACCTTTCAAAGGAGAGGTACTGGATGCAGTGGTCACACAGGTCAATAAGGTAAAATTATGGTGTCATATAATAAACCTTCATTGGTGAGAGTAAGATCAAGTCTGTATTGTCTTGTAGCACATGTTGGTGGCTTCGCTTCCAATCCATGCCAAGGAAAGCTGTTGATCTGTGGCATGCTGTCAAGGCCTCATAGTCACACTGTAGTGTACACTCAAATTAGTTTCTGTTAAAGGCAAGAGGAAGCAAAAAGTTTCTGACACTAATATTATCATTTATACATTTTTGAGAAGGAAATATATTTCACAGATATATTATACATGTGCCATTGATATTTCTTTGTGTGGTCTGCAAACATATGAACAAGATTTAATTATATTTTTTTGGACTAGTGTTTGTAATGATTTAATGCTAATATTGTAGAATCTGTTGGAGTGGAGTATTGCGAGAATATAACAAACATTCAGGGATATACGCTCCGTGACTCTAGGTGCATGTATAAATGTACGTGAAATGTTTTTGCTTCCAAAATCTTATGTCAGGTGAAAGGATACGTTCCTTTCAGTCACAATCGGGCAAAGTACATAATTGCAAATGTTTGTCCCCAGACTGCTTGTGGTCCATTTCATGAGTGGACTTTAAGAGCAAATTATTAGATATTTTGTATGTATAATATAACTCAATATACATGACATTTTTTTCTCTTTTAAACCAGGTTGGGTTGTTCACAGAGATAGGCCCCTTATCATGTTTCATATCAAGACATGTAAGTTACTGGTGTATACTACCTTACGTTTAACACTCAATAAAAGTTTAAGCATTTTTTTGTAAACCATTAAAGTTAAGTTGGTGAAATGATAAAGATTAATAGCAAAAAGTAATTAAAAGAAGCTTTGTTTAGTAAAAGTGCAATTGCAAAAAAAGTAGAACAAAAAATAGCTGCACAGCGAAAGGTTGATGATTAATGTATATAGAGGCTTAATTCACCAAAGTAACTGTACTGGCAGAGGTTTGCAGAAAGCTGATAAAATAGCAGCAGTTTTAACATTGCTTTTATCAAATATATGATTTTCTTCCAGTCTATCCCTGCTGATATGGAGTTTGACCCAAACTCTAATCCCCCATGTTACAAGACAAAGGATGAGGTAATTATTGGTTGAAACATATTTTGTTAAAAACAAGTGGCAAATAGAGAAATTAATCCTTCTTGTGATCAGGTCATGATTAAGATGAATTTTTAAAAAAGAGGTACTTATTGAGTTGAATTTCTTAAAAACATGAGTTTCACTGGTAATTTTGAAATCTTTACTGTTAGCAGAATACAAATCAATGACATGATAGTCACACAAATGGCAAAATCACTTGTATGAACTTAACAACTGTTCAGTTGTTAGAGGCATGCTTGAAATTGCCTTTAACATTGCAGTTTTTCAAAAATAACCTTTTACCATCCTTTGTAACATGCACTGGTGGGGTTTCCATTATGCCAAGTAATTTTCAGATACAACTATTTAATTTTTGTGAGCCAAAAAAACCCCAAAAGTATAGACTTTCAGTGAGAGTTCACAGAGCCAAGTTTGAGTTTGATGACACAGTCATCAGCTATGATGTTCTAATAGCAAGGATGCTTCAGCCAGCTTTTGTCTGCAGGAAAGGTATTTTGCTTGACACATTAAAGCATACAATAGTCTATATCTGGGCTAGTTCTAAATTTGCCTAAAGGTGGTGCTGCCTATCCTGTTCATGGTTGATCGCTCACATCTAGAGGTCACTTTCCATGACCCTCATTTTTTCTCCATAGATTAACATGGGGAATTAGCAGATATAAATTCAACATCTCTATAGGTTGCCAAATAAAGATTAAACTTTCATTTTATCACACCTGCATGTATTTGAATGATAATAATATGTACTTCAGGTAGATAAGAAGATGATAATTAAAAAAATTCGTCCTCATTTGCAGGGTGAAACTTTAAGGTTCACTGTAATGTAATGGGCTTTGCTGACCCACCTGACCTCAAATGGCAGGGATTGCTAGGTGTTACAAACATGCATCATGGGAACAAAAGGCTGTGTGTGTCAAGAAATTAAACCAATCCAGATCACCCCTATTGCTGTCTCTCTCACTGGACAATGTTATGACAAAAATTGAAAGACTAATATAATATAGTCCAGGGCATGTGACACATGCTGGGAAGGCAACTAACAAAATGGCAGATCTAAGTTTGATTACAAGCAACTAAGGAAGGGTTTTTCATGCAGAGTAGGTCATTTTTGAAACATGCAAAGTTTTCAGTATGCAGCTGTGGTTGCAAGTAGCTTGCCTTGTACTGCCTTCGTGTTTTTCTGTAAATTAAAATAATGGGATAGAAAACTGTTTTCAAATAATTACTGGCCTCATCTGTGACTAAAAAGCATGGCATAGAATTGTTTTATTTGTGTATGTTTTGCACTTAGAGTGCTTCACATTTGCTGCTTTTGTACAGTTTGGGGTTTGTGAGATACACTGTACAGCCTTTAATAATTCCAAAACAAACATCAATAAGGAAACTATATGGGATGTGTTTTTAGCCACTTATGTTTGGAGTAATTCAGTGAAAACAGATTACAATTTTATTGAGCCAGTAACAAGTTATTTCCACATTTTTATACCCATGTCACATCACAGCTTCAGATCAAAGAATAGGATGTTTACACACCAAATGTGAACAAAGGATCATGGCCTTTCCAGAAATTTATACTTTGCTTAGGTTTATATGAACACTTTTCACTTTATTTAGCCACAAAGCGGATAGTCGCCTTAGTTTACCGGGGCATAGCATGACTACATTTAAAATAGAAAAAAATCGTTGGCTAAATTAACGGGAAATGCCATGAAGAGTTTGGTCATACATTATAATAAATTTTAAAAAACACCCACTTTTATAGGGAACATAGTTGTTATGTTATTAAAGGTAAAATGAAGAGAATGGTATCAATATATATGTGTTAGGAAAATTGGGGGACGGGGGGAAACTGATTGCATTTGCTTTCACTTTGAATAAATTCTTATGCAAAGTACCAAAATGCAGATGGACATGTGGAAAGAAAGTCAGAATTTGCAGCTGATTAATTAAAACTACAGTGCCAAGAATAAACCTGTCAGTCATTGCAGTAGGATATTTAGTGTGTTGTTAATTTTAGAAATGTTATTTGTTTTTAAACTTAGGACATGGTCATACAACAGGATGATGAAATCAGGATCAAGATAGTCGGAACAAGAGTTGATGCCACGGACATTGTAAGTAGAACATGTGAGGTATTTGCATTTAATATGGATTATGAAAGAAATCAGTCTCTGTACGTTTAACCTTCCTTACTTGACCTTCAAAGGTCTTGTGCATGGACAGACAATCATAAGCCAAGGTGCATCAGCGCCCTCCCCCCCCCCCCCCGCAAAAAAAGAAAAGTTTTTCCATGACCATTTGCATCAGTTTCATAAGCCTACCTCAACCCATGTTATTTCTTTTTTTTTTTCTATTTTGTAAAGCACAAAAAATGTTATTGTGTGCACCACTTGCTGTTTATGTGTTATTAAGTTTTTATTTTGCCTCAATTGACTAACATTGGTACAAATACAAAAGACATTGCCCGGCTACATGCTGGATACCAGCTTCCAGATATCAAGACCAAGTAGTGAACCCTTATGGCTACTTTTTATGACTCTTTTATGTGATGTGAAAAGTAAAGAATAAATGATAACTGATATAACTGTTAACAAGTACTCCTCCCTGCCATGACATCATAGGTAGAGTCTTTCTCTTTCAGATATACATAAAGATGCTAACTTGCACCACTGGTCTTAATTGCTTCTTTTATCACATCAATCATCATAAATAAACGTGTGAGAATACAATCAAATAATATATTCAACTCTGGCTTTGCCCAAAATGGTGAGTCAGAAGCCAGTCAAGTTTGCTTGCAAACTGAATATCTCATGCACACCAATTTTTGCTCAAAATCTAGTGGAGAAACTCGCAATTTAATTTGTGTGGTTGAAGTTGTACTGTATTTTATCAAATATGCATGCAGCTTACTGCAGGAAAGTTTACATTCCCAAATGATGATCATTTAAAGCTGCATGTCTTGTTCGCTTTAGTTGTTGTGTTTTTGGTTGAATCAACATGTATTTTTTTAAACAGCTTTCTAAATGTGAAGATTGGTAGAGGGTGTAATATTGATTGTTTATACTTGACTGTTAAGGGGAGCTGAGTTTCTTCAAATGTAGTAGAGTGGTACCTGCTCTAAAGACCACCTCCAATTTAAGACTGCATGTCTTTTTAAGACCACTCTTTCAAGACACTTTACTATATTTTCTTGTTGAATTTACCTTCAATTTAAGACCACCTGCAGTAAGAGACCAGTTTTTGTGGGCTGTACGGGCAGTCTCAAATTACAGGTACCACTGTATAGGACAAATTTTTACTTCGTTTCATAGAAGAAACACATTTTTTAATGTAAAAAAATAGTGTGGGCTGGGGGCTAAGCTCATGATGCAGGTGTTGAGCACATGTCCATGCATTTTCGTTCCCTGGGGGTATATCAGTATCATTAGAATTCCCCCCCCCCAAATATGCATGTACCATTACATTTCCCTGCTAGCAAACAGGGGACCTTGTTCAGTCATCTCAATGGCCGTCCACTCTTCCTGTGTATTCCCCTCTGTTTACTTTTGACAAGTATCTGTTCTGCCAAATTATAGATATCAGTGGCCACAAGTGCGACAGTGTGCAGTATGGTTTAATGCATACATTGGTAACCACCAGTTAGATACCTCCTGTGTGGTGGAAATTTACTGTTCTATGGTACCCGGGTCCCAAAGGAGGAGTAGTATGGCCATGAAGGGAGGCTGGTGGTGATATGCTAATGAGGTTTTCCAGCATTGCTATTTCTAGGTATTGCAGACCTCATGACAAGAATGTTCATTGGGACAAATAATTCAATTCATGAAAGCATGCTCTTCTTTCAAACATTCATAAAATCATTCATTTTCTCATTTCAGTTCGCCATAGGGTCTCTCATGGATGATTACTTAGGTGAGAGTTATGCCACTTCTTTTTCCTTCGTTACTCTATTTAAGATTTATTATCTCATTGAAAAATACTGGAAAGGAGTTCAGTTCAGAGTTACCAGCTAAATAAACTGCTTGGTGTCCAGGGTTTGAATTCAAGGCCTTATAACACTGCAAGATATAAGTGATTCATGGCCAGCGTGGCATCAATAGAGGTTTATGTAGGTCACATTTTGAACTTCCATGTTAACACATGCACAAAAGTTGGGCAAGAGGAGATTTAATGAAAGTGCCCTTGGAGTCACATAGATTGCCAAACTGTAACCAGTAACTGATATCAGAAAGTATATTTGGACCACTAAAACTTGATTGTTGGATAGCAGAGTAAAAGTCTCGTGACTGTTGTCCTAAGTTTTGCCAACACGCTGTACTTGCCGTTGAAGTTGGTGACAAATTTTCATTTGTCTTGCAGGTCTTGTCAGCTGAAGGATATTGCTGTCTTTTTATATTTATATTTTCTGCAAAAGAGGAGATGATAATGCTGCCACTAGCTCTGAACAGCCTTCAGGAATATTTCTGGGCATACAGAAGAATAAAAAAGCATACAGCAGCATTATTTTGCTGGGGAACTTAGAGGATTGGAAAATATGTCTGTAGTCTATCATGTTGTTTTGACATGCATATGGTGATGTGGACCAATTGTGTTTCCACAAGAGCACAGATCACTGATATTTAATACAACCAAATTGTCCACCTTTATGGTCCCTCAAGGGCGCCATCAACTTTCAGCATTTTCTCACTGAAACCAAAAATGTTTGCATCAAAATCTCAGTTCACATATACAGTTAAACTTATTTTGAAAGACTGCCTCCACAGATGATCAAAGGATGGTCTCCCAAAACAGATGGTCTCTCCAGAGGTACATGTAAAATTAAAATTACAAATAAAATAAATACAGGAATGAATGGTAGAAAGGTGATTTTTAAAGGCCTGTTGTCTCTCAAGACTAGGTTTACTGTATTTGACAAGTAAATCTGACAAAATTAAGAATAACTTGATTATTTCATTCTTCCAGTTGTGGAAGACAATGAAAAAATCCCAATGCATGTGCATGTTTTGTACAAAAATGTATCGTATATTTGTAATCCATTAAACCTATTTGTTTTATATAAAAGTGTGTGAATTATTTCTGCTGAACTGTTAATCTATTTCAACCCTTTCCCCCATTAAACTGGCCAAAACCAGCTGATGGTCAAGTGTCGTCTGCTTCAACGTTTTCAACTGATTTCAACAGCAATGAAAAACAATTCAACTGAGAATTGAAGATGAGACCTGTCAATACAAAAAAAAAAGTATAGACACATTTGTTTTACATGGATTGTGAAAGAAGTCTAGTACTGACTTATCGAGTCACTCTCCATGGCACAGATGTTGGCGTATACATGTACTTCCTACCTTGCCTAGTGGAGGAAACCACCGTGCATGGTTAAAGTGGTAGGAACTTTTTCCACATGCTGCCCAGGATGAGAATCGAACCCGGGTCGCAGAAGTGAAAGGCGAGCGTCTTACCGTTCAGCCAGCCGTGCACCCATAGATAATCCCCAGGTCAACAGCTTTCCTTGGCATGGGTTGGGAATTTAGTGCCCAACCCATGCCGATGAAAGCTGTTGACTCAGTCTTAATTTCAAGGGGGAAAGGGTGGTGAGCATCTTTGTTCTTTCATGTCCACCGTCTGAGGGGGACAGACAGACAGGACGTGGTGTTTGCCTATGTGGTACTTTTGTTGCCAGGATCTCTTAAAATATTGATGATTTGCCACAAAGCACATGTACCCCATAATGATTTGATCAAAATTGTTAGTCAAAATGCACTATGGCTTTGGACCACCATTTCTGCCTCTCGCCATGTTAAAACCCTAGCCTGCTGGTATATCAAGCTTCAATAGTGCAAGAACCACTCAGAATCAAAATGTTCAAGGGCTTGGATAGCCTTGAAGTCTTAGGTCCAGTTTCAGAAATTTTTGAAGATAAAAGTTGCCAGTGTTTGAGAGTATGTAACCTTGGACCCATGCCGGTAGTCTATCTCAAATTTATAATTGAAAATCCTGATAAGAAGATGGGAATGTAGGCCATTTGCAGGAATTACACACACCCACCATCAAACTAAATTTTCACCCAAGATAATTCTCTTGATTAAAAGTGTTTATAATCTAAGCTTGTAGGGCCTTATTGCCAAAATTTTATCACTGGAAAAATAGTTTTTAAATCTTTGAAGTGTGGAAAGACTAATTTTTATGTCTGTGTGCCAACACAGACATACTGTTTTTCTAGGAATTCATTCTTTCTTTCTTTCTTTCTTTCTTTCTTTCTTTCTTTCTTTCTTTCTTTCTTTCTTTCTTTCTTTCTTTCTTTACAGGCAAATTTGTCCGACATTTCATTTGAAAAGTATAAAACGTAGAATCTCCAAACTTGGCACAATTTAATATACTTCTATAGGTAAAGTCTGGCCTTTTTATAATGCGAGGTCATGCTTTTCAAAATTATGCAAATGGGGGCTAATTAAAGTTTTAAATCTTCAATATCTTATATACTATACAGTCCATTTCACCTAGCTTGGGCTCTGGGGGCCGTCTCATTAGTTGTGACCACAGTGCTGGTGGGCCAAACAGCCAATCACTGACCTCTTTGCCCTGCCACTCAACCCAGCTGCTATAATTAGTGGTGTTTGTAAACAGGTCCACATGGGTGCTGCTGTAGACATTTACATGGGTTTTATTTTCACCTTTGTAGCATCAAATAGTTGGATTTTTTTACAAAATAATCCTGCTTAAGGGACGCCATTTTACTGTGGAGCTGGCCCTGCTATGTGTCTGCCATCCCACCAAACACACATGACCAGTGACAGTGAATGATTGGTACCAAATGGCCAGCTTATTCCAAAGTCCTGGCTAGTGTAACCACATCAAAATAAGCCCTACCCTTTCCTCCTTAAGTTTATGTGTATTTCATTACCCCCAATAGATTTCACTCATAATCCAGAGCCTTTATCAACATTGTAAGACCTGTGGGACATTTTACAGGGGTGTCACATTTCAATTAAACTGCAAACAAGCCATAATCCTGGTATATATTTTACAAGATGTGACATCAAAATGACGCTTTGAAAATGCGACATCCCTTGACTCATTCAGGACAGAAGTCTTCATTTACTGTCAGTAAAATTTGTATCAAAGGGATATACTGAGTACTCTTATCTTCTAAATGAGGGGGTTCTGATTTAAAATTTCTGACAATCATAATAGAATATAATATCTGCTCATGATGTGTGATATTCTGACCTTTTTTATTTGTTTCACACATTGTATTAGCAATGCAAATTTGAAAGAATTAGCAAAGAGCATATCCCTTATGTTCATCACTGAATGAGTTAATTTTGTCAGACATATACATTGGCTGCATTGACTGAATAACTATGTCTGTTTGGTAATTTAATCATAAGTTAATGTTTTCTTTCTGGACGCCAGTCAGTTCAGTGGCTGTGAAAGAAAACATTTTGGGCTACATTATTTATATACAATTACACAGTCCAGGAAATGCTCATGATCCCTGCTCATGCATTCTATCATTGTGTCTGTGTGCCAACACAGACATACTGTTTTTCTTTCTTTCTTTCTTTCTTTCTTTCTTTCTTTCTTTCTTTCTTTCTTTCTTTCTTTCTTTCTTTCTTTCTTTCTTTCTTTCTTTCTTTCTTTCTTTCTCTCTCTCTCTCTTTCTCTCTCTCTCTCTCTCTCTCTCTCTCTCTCTCTCTCTCTCTCTCTCTCTCCTTCTCTCTCTCTCTCTCATTTGAAAAGTATTACACTTAGAAACTCCAAACTTGGCACAATTATACTTCTATGGATGATGTCTGGCCTTTTTATAATTGGAGGTCATGCTTTTCAAAATTATGCAAATGAGGGCTAATTAAAGTTTTAAATCTTCGATATCTTATGTACTATAGTAGATGTGGTTCCGAGTGTATAGGAGTTCGATCAAAGCAAGGTAAAGGTCATCTCGAATGTCAAGGTCATGTCAAGGTCAAAGGTAAATTTTAAGCCAAAATGTCATTTTTGAGGTCAAGGGTCACTTCAGGTAGAGGTCATCTCAAGGTCAAAGGTCATTTCAAGGTCAGAGGCCATTTTCTGTGGTGGCTTTCTTCTAGCCGTAACTTGGTCAATTTTTATCCAATTTTGATCGTGTTTGGCTCAAACTGTAGCTATTGTACACTGCACATTCTTGAAACTTACTTGTGACCTTTAATGGTCAAACGTCAAGGTCATTTGGACCTTTGGAAGTTTCATCCAGTCATAAGCTTAATGTGATGTGAAGTACCAAAGGATAAAAGTTGTACCATTTAATATTAACAACTTTTGAAGGCACACAGACAGATTGGCTTTGAAGCAAATCTTCTTTTCTAGTTATCTTGTTGAGTTTGTGTGAAAACTGATACAGTGTGGTCTGTTGCTGGAATTATGTCTCCCGGTGGAAGCCGGGGGACATATTGTTTTAGTGCCTGTTTCTTGCGCTTGTTGTTGTTGTTGTTCAGGTTCTTCAACACTTGGTTTCCGTGCAATAAGTCTTGAAGGACTTGACAGAATTTGATGAAACTTGGTAGGATTATGTATCTAGGCCAGACCTAGGTTGGGATTGTATTTGGGTGACCTTGACGTAATTTTCAAGATCACAGGGTCACTTATGTGAAATTGGTTTCCGTTCGATAAGTCATGAAGAACTTGATGGAATTTGATGAAACTTGGTAGGATTATGTATCTAGGCAAGACCTAGGTTGGGATTGTATTTGGATGACCTTGTGCGAATTCTCAAGGTCACAGGGTCACTTATGTGAAATTGGTTTCCGTTCCATATGTCATGAAGAACAGGATGGAATTTGATGAAACTTGGTAGGATTATGTATCAAGGTAAGAGCAAGGTTGGGATTGTATTTGGGTGACCTTGACCTAATTTTCAAGGTCACAGGGTCATTTGTGTGAAATTGGTTTCTCTGCAATAAGTCTTGAAGAACTTGATGAAAATTGCTAGAGTAATGTATCTAGGTGAGAGCTAAAGTAGGATTGTAATTTTCAAGCAAACTTGGTCGTTTGTAATTTGTTATCACCTGTAGCTTATTCTGAGACGTAAGTGTTCCACCGGGAGACATTTGATTTTCTGTTGGAAAATCAGTCTGTTCTAGTTCCATGATGTTTTTGGTGATAGTTTGGTGATATAAATTACTTAATCATGTCCACACTATACTTTGAAATAGCATTTGTACATCCTATTTATGACATGAAAGTGAGAAATAATGATGCATTGCCAGAAAGCTGTGTGTTGACAAAGGGCAAAAGCATGGATGCTGTTTTTTTACTTCAGCTTGTCGGTAAGCTGCTTTGGCATCTCGTCCATCCATTTGTTCGGTAGCTTCACAATTGACATTTTTGACTTCTTCAAAAACGTTTCTCAGATTTACTGTGGGAATGTACCTTTGGTGTGTCTCAATTAATTATGTTCAAGTGGTCATGCTCCATCGATTTTTGAATATTTAAAGATTTTTTTTTCATTTTTTTGGCAAAATCTTAAAAGTCTATTTCTCCAAAATAGCCAAGCCAATTGTTTCAAAATTCCATAGAGACATTTTTTGAGACTGACCGACCTGAATTCAGCAGCTGGCACTGCAATTTTTAGCTTGGCTCACTTGTCGTCGTCATCCGTCCGGCGTCAACAATTCACTTTTTTTACTTCTTCTGTGAAACTGTCCGCCAGATCCACTTCAAACTTGGTGGGGATATGGCTTGGGTGGGTCTCTACCAAGTTTGTTCAAATGGTCATGGTCCAGTGATTTGGGGGGGGGGGGGTGTACAAACTTTTTTGTTCATTTTTTAGGGCAAATCTTATTCTCCGAAAGCGCTCACCCAATTGCTTTGATATTCCACAGGGACACATCCCGGGACTCCTAGTTTATAATTTGTTCACCAGAGGGCACTGCGAGTTTTTCTATTTTTTTATGATTTTTTATGTGTTTTTGCTATTTTGGACTTCTTTTCCAAAACCACTCAGACTAAGCTGAAACATGGTGGACATGTTCCTTGTAAAGGGTAAAACAAACTTGTGCACTAGGTGGCACTGCTGTGGATTCCTGATTTTCAGCGATTTTTTCAATTCAGGTACTTGTCGGTCAATGCAGCTTTCCTATTGATTACTATGTACATGTAAGTCAATGGACATTCTAATGTTAATTCACATTTTTTACTTTTTTTCCAAAACCGTCATCTAGATTGACTTCAAATGTGGTGGCAATGTACCTTGGGTGGGTTTCTACCAGGTCTGTTTGAATGGTCATGGTCTAGTAATTTTTTAATTTTTGATAAATTTTTTTGTTCATTTTTGGGGGACATCTTAAAAAATCTTCTCCAAAACTGCTTGGCCAATTACTTTGACATTGTATAGGGACACTTCTGGGGAGCCCCAGATCTTAATTTGTTCACCAGATGGCCCTGCAATTTGTTTCTATTTATTTATGAATTTTTGTACGTTTTTGTGATTTTCGACTTCTTCTCCAACACAATCTATCAGATATTTTCTTTATGGAAGGATCACACAAGGCTGTTTCATCAGGTGGTGCTGCTGTGGATCCCTGATTTTTAATGAATTTTTCAATTTGGGCACTTGGTGGTCAGTGAATACATTCCTATTGTTTACAATGTAAGTCAATGGGAATTGCAATAGTAATTCACATTTTCGACCTCATTTCCAGAACCGTTAAGCAGATTCACTTCAAACTTGGTGGGGATGTGTCTTGAGTGGGTCTCTACCAAGTTTATTCAAATGGTCATGGTCCAGTGATTTGAGGATTTTTAATAAATTATTTTGTTCATTTTTGGGGGAAATCTTAAAAAAAATCTTTTCTCGCTGAAACCGCGTTGCCAATTACTATGAATTGAATAGCGACACTTCTGGGGACCTTGTGGAAGGGTCACGCAAGGTTGTTCACAAATTGGCATTGCTGTGGATCCCTGATTTTTAACAAATTTTTCAATTCAGGTACTTGTTGGTCAATGCATACATTCCTATTGTTTACTATGTAAGTCAATGGGAATTGCAATGATAGTTTACATTTTCAACCTCATCTGAAAACCGTTTACCAGATTCACTTCAAATTGGTGGGGATGTGTGTTGGGTGGGTTTCTACCAAGTTTATTCAAATGTTCATGGTCCAATGATTTTTGTGGTTTTTAGGAATTTTTCTTGTTGATTTTACATGCCTATTGATAACCATGCAAGTCAATAGGGTTTGAAAAGTCATTAGGGTTTGCAATGCTAATTGACAAGTTTGGACTTCTTCTGCGAAACCATCAGCTAGATTCACTTCAAACTTGGTGGGGGTGTTCCTTGGGTAGGTATTTACCAAGTTTGTTCAAATGGTCACAGTCCAATGATTTTGGGAATTTTTTTAATGATTTTTTTGTTCATTTTTTTAAACGAATCTTCAAAAGTCTTTATCCTTGTATAAACCTCATCCAATTGCTTTGAAATTGCATAGGAACATTTCTGGGTATGAGAGTGATACATGTACAGTTGGTGAGTGACCTTGACTTCATGTCCAAGGTCACAAGGCTAGATGCATGAAATTCACTGTTTATACGGTAACTTGAGAACTATTAAGGGTAGGACATTCATATTGCACATGCTAGTTGTCCTAAGGGCCAGACTTAGACTAAGACAGTAAACGAGTGACCTTGACCTCATTCCCAAGGTCATAGGGCCACTTGCTCAAATTTTACTGTTCACCTGACAAGTTGAGAGCTATTTGAACTTGGACCTTGATGTTGAACATGATGGTTGTCCTGAGCTAAGGCCAGACTTAGACAGTACATGGGTGACCTTAACCTCATTCCCAAGGTCACTAGGACCCAGACACTTACATGGATTTTCCTTTTCATTTTGTAACTTGAGAACTGTGGTAGGTAGGACCTTGATGTTGAACTTGTTGGTGGTCCTCTATTGAGGAAAGATTGATACTGTACATTAGAGACCTTGACCTTATTCTAAAGGTGGCAGGGACACTAACATGGATTTAACTGGTCGTGTGATAAGCGGAGAAGTATTTGTACTGTGACTTTGATCTTGCACATGGGGATGGCCCTGTATGAAAGTAAGATTCAGAATAGATCAGTGACCTTGACCTCATTTCCAAGGTCATAGGGTAAGTAAGTCAGCTGAGCACAAGACTGTCACAGTCTTCTTGTTTTTGTCTCTCTGCCATCACAGACATTAATTTTCTAGGAATTATTTCTTTCTTTTTCTTTCTTTCCTTCCTTCTTTCTTTCTCTCTTCTTTACAGCCAAATTTGTCCGACATTTCATTTTAAAAGTATTACACGTAGAAACTCCAAACTTGGCACAATTATACTTCTACAGATGAAGTCTCGCCTTTTTATAATGAGAGGTCATGCTTTTGAAAATTATACAAATGAGGGTTGATAAAGTTTTAAATCTTCAATATTTTATATACTATACTAAATGTGGTTCCAAGTGTATAGGAGTTTGGTCATAGCAAGGCAAAGGTCATGTCAAGGTCAAAGGTCAATTTTAGGCCAAAATGTCATTTTTGAGGTCAAGGTTCACCTCAGGTAGAAGTTGTCTCAAGGTCAAAGGTCATTTCAAGGTCAAAGGACACTTTCGATGGTGGCTTTCTTCTAACCATAACTTGGTCGATTTTATCCAATTTTGATCATGTTGGGCTCAAACTGTAACTATTGTAACCCTTCAAATTTTTGTCGCTATTCAAGGTCAAGGTCATTTTGACCTTTGAAAGTTTCATCCAGTCATAATTTGGCCAACTTCTGTCCAATTCTAATCATGTTGGACTCAAATTGTTGGTATTGCAACACTACACATTTTTATGAGAACGTAAAAAATGGAAAGGTCATGTCATTTGGCCCTTTAAAAGTTTCATCTTGCCATAACTTGGTCAATTTTCATCCGATTTTGTTCATGTTGGGCTTAAATTTTTGGTATTGTAACACTGTGCAATTTACTTGTGACCTGTAAAGGTCAAAGGTCAAGGTCATTTGGACTTTGAAATTTGAATCCAGCCTTAGGCTTAATGTAATGTGAAGTACCAAAGGATAGAAGTTGTAGCATTTAATATTTGCAACTTTTGAAGGCACACAGACAGATTGGCTTTAAAGCAAATATTTTTTTCTAGTTTTCTTTCTTTTTTTTACAGGCAAATTTGTCCTACATTTCGTTTGAAAGTTATCATTCATAGAAACTTCGAACTTGACACAACTATACTTTGATAGATGAAGCATTGCCTTTTTATTAAGAGAAGTTGTGCTTTTCAAAATTATGCAAATGAGGGAAATTAAAGTTTTAAATCTTCAATATCTTTTATAGTTTAGTAGATGTGGTTCCGAGTGTAAAGGAGTTCGATCATAGCAAGGCAAAGGTGATCTCAAATGTCAAGGTCAAAGTTCAATTTTAAGTCAAAATGTCATTTGGTCAAGGTTCACTTCACGTAGAGGTCATCTCATGGTCAAAGGCCACTTTTGATGTTGGCTTTCTTCTAGCCATAACTCACTCTTTTTTACTTTTTCTCCACAATTGTCACTCAGATGAAGCTGCAACGTGTTGGATAAGTTCTTTGTGAAAAAGTCAAACAAGCGTGTTCACTAGGTGGCACTGCTGTGGATTCCTCATTTTGAACAAATTTTTCAATTTGGGTACTTATCGGCAAATGCACCTTTCCTGATTACTATATATTAATTGAATGGGCATTCAAACGCTCATTCACATTTTTGAATTCTCGGAAAATCCAGATTGACTTCAAACCTGGTGGCAATGTACCTTGGATGGGTCTCTACCAAATATCCTCAAATGGTCACGTTTCATTGATCTTTGGATTTGTGATGAATTTTTAAGGTGGGGGTCTAATCTTTAAAGATCTTCTCCGATAAAATCTCTCGCCCAATTGCTTTGATATAAAACAGGAACACTCCTGGGGTCCTGTAGTTCTTAATTTGTGCACCAGGTGGCGTTGCAATTTTAAGCTCAGCTGACTTGCTAGTCAGCCTGCACATTTAGGGGGCTCAGTCGTCCGTCTTAGACACACTTCCAAATGTCATGTGGACTCAGGTAAACCTCAACACAGGTCTATTCAGTTGCAACCTTGATTTTGTGGGACAAGCTTAGTTCAGCTGAGTACAGACTGTTTACTCAGCCCTCTAGTTGATGTTTGTGTGTGTGTGTGCGTGTGTGTGTGTGTGTTTGCCATGTTCAACTTCTGCAGTACAGACATTCAGATTAAGCTGAAACTTGGTGGATATTTTGCTTGTGGAATGGTCAAACAAAGTTGTTCACGAGGTGGCACTGCTCTGGATTCCTGATTTTCAATGATTTTTTTCAATTCGAGAACTTATTGGTAAATGCACCTTTCCTACTGATTACTATGCAAGTGAAAGGGCATTCTCCCACAGTTACCCATGTGGAAACACAATCGTTCCGAACATATGTGTGGAACAATTTTACTCCCAAAATGAAATAAAAGAGAGATTCCAATTGGTTGTTGTTTTATTTGTAAGCCAATCACATTTCGTAAGATAGAAAAGAATAACTGAAACTTCTGTTGTGTGTAACGTACCTTAGCAACGCAATGTTGAAAGTGAACAAAATGGAGTCGAAACGGCTGCTGCAAGCACGCTAAACCAAACAGGTTTTTGGCAAAAACATAGGATTTAACGCTCTATGGGAGAAACAAAATTCCACATGGCCGTGTCATGGGGAATGGATTTAGACAGTACTCATTTCAAACCGTTCACTGCTTGCCAAAAGCTCGCAGTGAACAGTTTTAAAAGTCGTGCTGTCTTAACCCATTCCCCATGAGACGGCCATGTGGAATTCTATATTTCTAATGCTAATTCACATTTTCGACATCTCCACCCAGATTGACTACAAACTTGGTATCAATGTACCTTTGGTTGGTCTCTATGAGTTTTTTTTTTTAAATGGTCATGCTCCAGTGATTTTTGGATTTTTTTAAAGTTCGGGGGGGGGGGCGGTTTGGTGGCAAAACCCGATTGCTTTGATGGCACACAGGGACCCTCCTAAAGACTCCTAGTTCCTAATTTGCTCAGCAAGTGGCGCTGCAATTTTATTCTATTTTTTATGTTTTCTTGTGTGTGTTTTTAGCTCTGCTGACCTATGATCACAGAGCTTGTATCATTGCTCATGGCCGTCCATCAGTCCATCTGTAAACTTTTAGGTTGTGAGCGAGAACTTCAAAAGGTTTTATGTTAGCCCATATGGACTTTTAGGGTGTATGGAAATCTAGGTCCCTTTCAATAATGGTGGCACTACAACAATATTATGTAATATAGGGGTCAAATTGTGAAAATCTTGAGAACGCACTAGCATCTATAATTTTTGGTGTTCTTCACCGAATTTGTTGGGATTGTGCAGATCAAAGTCTAAGTTACTGATGACACTAGTGGCGCCACCTGTAATTTGACAAAACCTACGAGCCAAAATGTGTTTTACAATATGAAATTCCGTATTTGGAAAAGCAATTAGATTAGACTTGCCAAATTTATAGGATATGTAGACCATGTCCAATGCTAGAATATCAAATAATATCAGTGACTTTGACCTACGTTTATCAATGGCAAAGAGAATTGTGCCTCCAGATTGAAATTGCACTTGGTTACATTATACGTAAAAGGATAGATAGACCATGTCCAGAGCTAAAATGTCACATAATATCAGTGACCTTGACCTGTTTTTGTGAGGCACCATGCCTGTAATGTTGAAATAGGTGATTATGTATTATACAGGGTGTAGCTTGGACATCAATGGCAATGTCAGGACAGCACCAGGCCCCATGCACAGGCGCTCGTAACGTTCAGTCAGTCAAGCTTCCGTGCTAATATACGCGGGGAGGCGGGGGAGGGGGGGGGGAGTAGGTAAAGAGGTTGAACCTGGAACATCTATGCGTTCAATAACCCACATAGGTCCATATCTGCAATAAAATATTGTGTGTTCCTCTGTGCAGTCAATTATTTGTGCTAATAAGATGGTGGCGGATGGGCCTAAAACCACGACGTCGTCACATGGAGCTCCTACATAGAGCGTCAGATTAAGCTGAAACTTGGTGTATATACTTTGTGGAAAGGTCATACAAATTTATTCCCAAGGTGGCACTGCTGTGGATTTCTGATTTTTAGCTCAGCTGACTTGCTAGTCAGGCTGAGCATTTAGGAGGGCGAGTCGTCCGTCCATCGTCTGTCGTCCGTCCTCATTTTGAATAAAGAAAATGAGAGTGTCAATAAGGCAACTTTTCTTGATCTTGAAAAAGGGATTGACAACTAACAGTATGTGACAAAGATTTTTGACAAACGAAAACAATTCAAATTTGACATAGTTTCATATCCTGATATCACTAGAAACATTCCAAAGAACCTAGCCTATGGTGTGGTCATTGGACAGGGTTTACGCATCAGCAGGAACACATCACAAATAAGTGATTTTTTTAAGGAGAATAAGAATATTGATGATTAAGCTATGCCACAAAACCTATGACACCAAAAAGGTATATAAAACTCTGTTGAAGTGTTTCCATAGATGTGGAGCAATACTGACAAAATACAATACTCATTCCAAGACACTAATAGATTATATTAATCTTTAGATTTAGGTTGGGCTCACACAGAAGTGGTGGTAGGGTGATAGTTGGTATGCCGTAAATTTAACTTAAACCCACCTAGAGATTTTTTCTAGCCTGTCTTCAGTCAGAAACCATCATTTATTGTTTGCTCCTCCTACTTCATCACTTGGTGTAGAGGTGACTATAGTCAATTACCTTAAACACTCACTTCACGATCATTGTTAGTACATAAGTATTACTAGAGACGTCCGCTCACCATTACATTTTCGACCTCTTCTCCAATAACCGTCAGTCAGATTGACTTCAAACCTGGCAACGATGTACCTTGGGTGGGTCTCTATCAAATTGAACAAATAGTCACGCTCCAATGATTTTTGGATTTTTTTATGAATTTTTTGTTCTCTTCTTGGGGCAAATATTATAAAAATGTTTCGCGAAATCGCTCACCCAATTGCTTTGATATGACACAGGACCACTCCTAGGGACTCCTAGTTCGCAATTTGTTCACCAGATGGCGCTGCAATTTTCTTTTCTTTAGGTCCGCTGATTTGCTTGTCAGGCTGATCTTTTAGGAAGCCGAATCGTCCTTTGTCCGTCCGTCATCTGTCACCCCTCCGTCTGTTCACAATTACATTTTTTATTTCTCCAAAACCGTCAGCCAGATTCACTTCACACTTGGTGGCAATGTACCTTGGGTAGATCTCTATAAAGTTTGTTCAAATGGTCATGTTCCAGTGATTTCTGTAACTTTTCTGATTTTTTTTTTCTTTTTTTTTTGTTGTTGTTTTTTGTGTGTATTTTTGTTTTTCGGCAAACCTTAAAAATCTTCTCCGAAACCACTCACTCAATTGCTGTAATATCACACTGGAACACTCCTATAGACTCCTAGTTCTTAATCATTCAACAGGTGGTACTTCAATTTTTTCTATCTATTATGATTTTTGTGTGTTTTTACTATATTTGATTTCTTCTCAAGAACTGCCACTCAGATGAAGCTGAAACGTGGTGGATATGTTCCTTTTGAAAGGGTCAAACAACTTGTTCACTGGATGGTACTACTGTGGATTCCTGATTTTTAACGAAATTTTCAATTCCTGTACTAATCGGTACATGCACTTTTTCTGTTGATTACTTCGCAAGTCAATAGGCATTTTAATGCAAATTCACATTTTGACTTCTTCTCCAAACCTGCCAGATTGACTTCAAACTTGTTGGTAATGTACCTTGGGTGGGTATCTACCAGGTTTGTTCAAATAGTCATGCTCCTGCGACTTTTGGATTTGTTGTGATTTTTTGAGGGGTGGGTTCTTTTATGGGGGCAAATCTTATAAAACCTTCCTCTTCAAAATTGATCACCCGATTGCTTTGATATCACACAGGGACACTTCTCGAGGCTCCTAGTTTTTAATCTGTTCACCAAGTGGCGCTGCATTTTTTGTCCATTTTTTATGATTTTTGTGTGATTTTGCTAATTTTGACTTCTCCAGAACCATCACTCAGATTAAGCTGAAACTTGGTGGATATGTTCCTTGTGTTAGGGTCAAACAAAGGTTTTCACCAGGTGACACTGCTGTGAATTCCTGATTTTTGATATTTTTTTTCTATTCGGGTATTTACCAGTAAATGCACCTTTCGATTGATTACTATATAAGTTAGTGGTCATTCTGATGCTTGTTCACATTTTCGACTTCTTCTTTAAAGCCGTCATCCAGATTGACTTGAAACTTGGTGGTAATGTACCTTAAGTGGGTCTCTACCGAGTTTGTTCGAATGGTTACGCTCCGGTAATTTTCGGATTTTTATTTTTTTTTGAAAAACCTTAAAAAACTTTTAATAGGAAAGTCAAACATGGGAATTTCTTTCCAATGATTGTAACTTAACTACCTTTGGCCAGATTTGTGTCAAATTTGGTAGGGGTGTATCTTTTATAAGTGTCTACCTGTTTTGTGTAAGTGGACGTGCTCTGTAATTTTTGCACCTTGGCCTTATTCCCAAGGTCACAGGACAACTGACTTGAAATTTACTGTTCACTTGATAACTTGAAATCAGTTTTGAGTTAGGACTTTGATGTTGAAGTTTCTGTATGAAAGTCACGCTTAGGCAGCACGAATGACCTTGACCTCATTTCTGGGATCACAGTGCAACATACATGGATTTTACTCTTCACTATAACTTGAGAACTACTTGAACTTGAACCTTGATGTTGCACATGCTAGTGTTTTTCCATTAAGGTCAGACTTACTCAGTACATGGGTGACATGGATCCTATCCCATTTTTACAGAGTCACAAGTGTGATGAATCTCTAGGTCAGCTGAGCATGGGCTGTTCACTCAGCCCTCTTATTTGTTGTCTTTTGAGCAAATCTTGAAAAGTCACAAGGGTGTATGTACATGTCAGCTGAGCACAGGACTGTCACGGCCCTCTTGTCTTCTTTTATTTATTATTTTAAGGGTCTGCCGAAGGATGAAGCCTTTATGTTTTAGGTTTGTCCGGACGTGCACATTCTCATCACCGCGATATCTACGGAGTGCCTCCATGTTTTTTGCTAAAATTTGGCAATATGCTTACCTCACCTGGCAAGATGAACTGATTCGACTTTGGTGTCACCATGACCTAATTTGAGCAAATGGCAGCCTAATTACGTGCATGTTAGGGCTCGTTACCGCAGTATCTCCTAAAAGCTTCAATGTATTTTGCTCAAATAAAACCCTTCAGTCAACGCTTTGCGTTGAAAGTACGTCTAGTTTTGTGTTAAGGCTATCCTTGACTTCTGCAAAACTGTCACTCAGATTACTCAGGAACTTTGTTGAAATGTAGCTGGTGGGAGGGTTAAACAAAGTTGTTCACTAGGTGGTTAAACTCTGTATCCTGATTTTTAACGAATTTAACAACAGTACCTGTTGTTGTATGCATGAATTCCTGTTGATTATTATGTGAATCAATGGGGATTGCATCGGAAATTCACATCTTTTTACTTCTGCATAACTGTCAATCAGATTCACTTCAAACTTAAAGGGGATGTACCTGGAACAGGTGTCTTCATACTTTCTTAAAAAGATTGCCCTCCAGTGATTTTCAGATTTTTATGATTTTTTTGTTCCTTTGTTGGCAAAACCCTAAAAAAGGTCTTCTCTAAAACTGCCAAGCCAATTGGTTCCAAATTGCATAGGGACACTTCTGGGGAGCCCTCATGGAACCTTCATGATTTTTACACCTCCTCTGGGCATACTTAAACTCTGCACGACTCTTTACCATTATTTCATATAAGGGACCATACCTCTGCCTCCAGCCATCCCTGCACATCTAGAAAGCATCACGAGCAGCAGTGTGCAGGTCACCGACATGTTCATTCCAGCCAGGCACCTCCTTGAATTTACCTTTCACTCCTATACCGATTTATTCAACACCAGCATTAACCGAGTTAATGTATAAAGTGTTCATTTCTTGAAGATAGTCCGTACATGCCGGATCTCTGCAATTTAAATGCTATGCGATAGCTGGACCTGAGACCAATATATTCATGTGATAAACACTTAGCAATATTGTTTGCACAGCCTGTACCCCAGTTCAGGTTGTGAGAAAACTGTGCAATGGACTGCGCTGACATACATGTAAAAGTGTCGGAGTCAGTCTCGTCCCAGATTAAAAAAATATCTAATAAAGTACCCATTATTATCACAGAAATCATTCAGATCATCATCATCAAAGACAAATCAGGGTTTAGCGTTCATATCACCCATAATGGCTACATTTACTGGTATTACATGTTTCAACAATACTGTGTATATTTCCCAAACAATTGACAAATTATTCATCATTATCTACACTTACTGGGAGATAAACACGTAGAATGAATAAATTTGCGGAAGGTAGGCCTATTCTGGCCCCAGGCAGACGTGGATCGTCATAGGTTTTAATTTGAATATGATCAACAAGGCTTTTTCTCCACAGAATAGGCGTGCCACCGAAAGGGCGACCCCGTACAAGTTTACTACCATCGTCCACTGCTGAAACCCCCAAAGCATAAAAATGGTTACTAATCCCAGCGAGAAAGGGCATACTGTCCTTGGCAATCCAGTGTTCCTGCAATAAACAAATGTGATAGGAGTCCAGTAGTTCACGCACATTGTTAACAGGAGATTTTACTGATTGACAATTAAGGGTTACTGGTCTGAGCATGTCGAGCTCTGTGAAGTTCCCTTTCCGTCTACGTTCCGTCCTCGCGTGTACCCGCTTTCAACCTTTTACGTCGTGTAAACAACCTTATTCCCTGTGGCCAGTCAGCTCTGTTTCTCTTGGAAATCCCTGCACAAAGAGAAGGACAAGTAAATATTCCTGTTTATTAATCTTATAAGTTAAAATTAAAGAAGATTTTTCTTGCGTACCATAAAGCATGTTTCCAACCTTGACGTAACGGGACATAACGTAAGATATGCAAAGGTTGAGCCAAGCTCGACTCTTCGATCGTCAGGTCCTTACGTTACCTTACGCCGTCTTATGTACCATTAATTGAAACCAAGCATGGTGCAACGGAACGTAAGCTTCTTACTTCACCTTATATTGCGTTACGTCAAGAGTGGAAACCAGGCTTTAGGGTGCACTGTACACAAAGCATATCGAGTAAGCAATAATAATTGACCAACTCTGGAATTATTGAGCTGCGATTTGGCATATTCACTGGTTCTGGTCGGCATACTGAATTTAATATAAGGATTATTATAACAATTTATGTACGAGCTGGATATTTCTTGCTCGTGCAAAGTGTTAAAGAATGAAATAAAATAAAGGAGGCCATGTGGATGCTTTTGTTTTCCAAATGTTTGAATATACGAAAACTTATGCTTGAGGTTATATGTATGGCCCGGTATTTATGCAATATTTCTAGCCGTTTTGTTAGTTGGTATGAAACATTTTTGCAAAGCTTTTTGACAAGGTATTTAAAGTAGAGAAATAAAACATACTACGATATCCAGAAACAGTTCCCACGTTTAAAGAATGCAAGCAGTTTTAAGTTATCTGAGATCTATATTTTTTCGTTTAATTTACAGAAGGAATACATGATAAAAGTAAATAAGGAGGGTCACTCCCATATATATACATATATGTATATATACATATATATATATATATACATATATATATATATATATATATATATATATATATATATATATATATATAAACTGGGACATTATTTTTTATGTAGTCATATTTAGATATTGTATTGGTTTGAAAAATGGTGTTTGGAGAAAATCACAATGAAAGATAGGAGTGTGTTTTCTCGAGCATAAATTGTCGGTATATCTCACGTGCTCACCGTCTCACTTCCAAGTTTGAACATGCATTAAATAAATGTGTAGCTTTGCTCTGTGGTCGTCGTCATGGAGTTTGTTTGAATTCATGGCTTACAAAAACCTGTGCACATGAATTGCAGTGACACTGTCAGTTTTTCCATGTGGTTTTTGCCGTGGGAAAGGTAAGTAGCTAAATAAAACAACCTTGCTTCAAAGTCTCTGTTTCAAGTAACCAAAATAATACCAAGGATTTAATCTGAAATGAATAAGTGTGCCCGTTCTTCATCTGGAATGACTGAATTGTTAATGACATCTTGGCATGGGGTAAGTGAGTACTTTCATGTCAGTGGGGGGTCCCTGGAATGTGTTTTGTGAACTTGATATCCGGCCAATCATTGCTTTTGTTTCGTGTGTATAAATCATTGATTGAATGTAGATATACAAAACACAAAGGACAGTAAGGTTTGTTGTGTCGCAGATACGCAGCTTGCATTCTGGTCTACCTTAGTGATAAGATATGTTGCCTGTCAGCACCGCTTTTGCTGGTTGCCAGGCCCATAGACTAATCATTGTAAAATGCTTGTTGTGGTTCATTGACATATATGGCAAGCTGTCTTGACATTTTGTTCTGTTTGACTAAATATCACTAAATCATTTACAGATATCACTAAATCATACACATTTAGGGATATCATTAAATGATTTAATGATGTTGCTAAATACTTAGCAATATTTCATAATATTTAGCGGTATCGCAAAATATGTAAATATCGCTAAACATTTAGCGATATCACAGATTATTTAATGATGTCGGCAAATGCTTTCGCGATATCACTGAATGACTTATTGACACCGCCAAATGGAACTAAGTGTCAAAATGGCGGGCCATACACACACAAATAAACACATGCATGCCACATGGTAGTTGATTCTCACACTGTCCAAATTCTAAACATTCGTTTTCTCATGTAAAACTTCATATAACGGGGCGGATCGGGGTTTTGTAACCAGGAGAGCATATATATTCGGTCTCGAAGAGTGGAACTGCCAAATGTGCAAAACCCTGGTTGAGGGGTCTGGGGACATGCCCCCTCCCCCGGAAAGTTTTGAACTTCCAGGACATAAAATTGTGCAATCGATTGTCTTTGCCGTTTTGAGCTTCATTTTGAATTTAAAAATTGTGGATCCAAATTAAATGATGAAAGGCAACATGAAACAGTTGGCCGTGGGATTTTGGGGAGTGGGGAACGTGCGCCCGGTCCGCCTTACAGCCCACCAATATATTATAAATCCGAACAAATCCGAGCCTGATATACCAGACTTCCTGAAAATGATGAAACTGATTTTGTATTTACCCGAAGTACGCGTGCAAACTTACTTCCTATCTTCAATCTTAATTTTGGTGATAGCAGAATTGATAGAGCTGAAAAATCAGTGAAATTCTAATACAATTCAAGTTTTCTGACACTGTTATGTCTAATGACTTTTTGAAACCGCCATGGTATATGCAAATCTCCCACGCAAGCGAATTCCATGGTGTTAGGAGGGGCATCCAATGTTAGCAACTACCTTGTCATTGCAACAATTCTAATTTTAGCACATAATACCGAGTTGTATTCGGAAGTGCTCTACATAGGCCGGCAAAATCGTCATGTACCAAACCGAACTGAAGACGTTATTTGCTGGTATGCGTTGGAATACTCAGAGTCAGGTATGTTTCTTGCCTCAGATAGAGATTTGGTGCATCAAGTGGATAAATAATCAATTTTGTATTTCAACGATTATAAGCCATGGCTGAATCAATATGCAACGTAGATTCATACAGATGTGTTCAGTATTAAGGTGTCCGCATGTGACATACCAAAACATTGACAAGCTGTCATTATACGCAGCACGTACATTTCTTTTTTTTTCTTTGCTTCCGACATATTGATGCGTATATACATGTACTTATTTGTAATAAGCATCTGTGTTAAATTATGATAATATTTTATCAATGTATCAAGTATTTATATGGTTACAAGTGCCTCCGGCTGTGCCCAGGTAACAAATTAAACTGACGTCAAAAGAGGTAATGTGTAAAAGGGGAAAGAACACCCATTTTCAACATGTTTCAACTGATGTCCAAGATACTCAAGACCTAACAAAAATATATGTGTGGTTCCGGTAACCTGACAGACCCAACCCTAAAACTAATGGAACAAAAGAAAAGTACTTTTAAGCCGCCCTTTCATTAATAAATATTGATCGACTCAGGCTAGTGCTAGAAACTCAGTCAGAAACCCAAGTGGCCCAAAAGAGTTCGATTTTTTTTCAGTGGCCCAAATGAGACCTACGCGGCCCAAAGGGCCAAAACATGCTGGGGGGTCTGGGGACATTCCCGTTCCCCCCCCCCCCCCCGCCGAAAAAAATTGAATTTGAGCATGCAAAATGGTGCATTCTGGGGAGTTTCGAGTGGAAAATGTTGCCTTGACATGGTTGACGAAATCACAGCATTTAGTAATTATTGTACTGATTTGGCTATTTTCCCTCAGATTGTACAAAAATCTGATGAAAATTAGCAAACATTAGTAAAAAATAAATTTAAAAACGACCATCGCCATGTTATCAATTAAGATAAGATAAATTTTGTATTTATACATGTAACGCTTTAGAGAATTTTTGCACACATATTATGTTTATTTATTCGGGGAAAATTAACAGATAAATTATCCTGCAATCAGTAAGTTGTATATTTTCTGTACAAAAGAAACAAGAAAAAATTCATTAAGATAATCAGTAGGCCTGAATGTACATAACTTTTATCACTGAATGTTGATTGATAATATTTCATGCACATATATGCTAGGATGGTGCCATATAGTTTGCTAAAAGCATACCAAACTATGATGCATGAAATGGGAGCATCAAATGCCTGGGGAATCTTGCCTTGGCTTATTTCCGTGGACCACAACACGAAAATAGCAGACATGCAAGTATGAAATCAGAAAAATATTAATTTGCTTGGCACAGGTTTGTAGCTGAAATGCTTTAATTATTTATGAATTAAAAGATAGATCTAAATTTTCAATAGATTAATATATGAATAAATATAAGCACCAAAGGCGTAATTTTTATAAAACTAAGATATTGAAATATAAATATATAAAGCGGTCCCTCTCCAGTACTCCCATCTCATGCATCAAGAATGCTTTCATCTTATTTTTGAAAATGTCCCTCACATTCACTCTCTTTGATATTCCCTGGCAGGTTCTGCATGGTATAATCAAGGTACAGTAGCACATGCAATTATCGACCTCAGTCCCCACCTGTTCCAAACGACCCGATTTCCTCGGCACGGGCGCTTATGCAATGTTATATGACCTGACGCGCAAGACCACGGTGCTGTCCAACTTAAAATCTCGGCAGCAGCAAATTTACAGTCCCAGGAGCATTTTCTCAATTAATTTCTTCACATGAGAAACACTTATTTTGGATAAATTTTGTAGCATTTTTCAAGAACTGTGATGCAAAATTTTGTTACAATGCTCCAGTTGGACAGCCCTAGACAAGCTGCAACACGCGACCAGCGACCAGCAAAATCATCCCACAAACGGCCACCCCTAAAATCACTGGTCGTTCTAATCAACCGTAACCAAGCTGTAAGTCAATAGAAAAAATGGCCAACGTGTGCCATTATTTTGCAGTGAAGTCAACTCAAACACAGCATTGTATTTCAATTTGATTGGACAGTTAACTTGGGCCAGGGAAAAAGCCTAGCTGCTGCATATAGCCACGGTGATGCGGTATTAAAGGGTATCTGGTATCGCTAGGTTCCAGGTATCCGTTCTCCGAGTTACCAGGGCAAACGGTCGTCAACGTATTCTTTTAAAGTTGACTTACTATCTTAACTTTAATCTGCCCGCTCGGCTGTGTCTGAAGCAGTTATCATCGTTAGTTACAATCCAAATGCGACATGACATGCTCAACGCCATTTTGAACATTGTGCCGTTACTACATTGATTTTGGAACAGTCTCACAAAAGTACACTTGATTTGAATATCAAAGTGAATCGCGGCCACAGCATATATGTCATTATTGGTGCTCTGAAATAATAGCAAAATATATAAATAAATAATACTTTTGGTCTCATGTATTATAACCCTCTTCCCACCCCACTGAGCAAGATCGTCCCAAAGTTCATTTACAAACCATTGGCATTGGGTGCGGAACTCACTATTTTCAAATGACAGCCAAGTGGATTGGATATTTTGAAGAGGTAGCATCCAAAATATATCTGTGATTAGTGTTAAGGGAAGGTTAATTTGTCGCCTGAATGTAATGTACAATATGTAATGGGACTTTGCCAGAGTGAGCACTACCTGAAAATGTATATACAACGACAAACAGTTACCAGTTGTAGGCCCCAGAATTGGGATTTTGTATCAGAAAGTGAATTCGTCCTGAGGCAATGAATTATGGGTCAGCAATAGGCTGAGTGCCAAGCGCCCCACTGCGTCAAAGACGAAACTCAGTGGAGAAGGTTGTCCCTATAGTAGATACAGGTTCGAAAGTACCGGCGGGTTTATATATAAGTGGTAACAATGCATGTATGCCAAGTTGGTCCATACTGACCTTTTTGCATGTATTGTCAATAAATGTATACTTACTCAGTATTGAAGGATATCCTGGATTTAATGTAGCTGTTAAGTGCTCACTGACAGTTTTATGATTGGTTTCAACATATATTATTAAAAAAACGATTGAAAAACAGACACAACAGACACAGACACAGACACACGCACACACACACACACATATATATATGTATATGTATATATATACACACACATATATATATATATATATATATATATATATATATATATATATATATATATATATATATATACCTCAGTTTAATGATTACTATAGCATATTTGGAGGCTTAACTCAGACGTATCAAATCACATCTTAAAAATCCCCAGTTGTGTACAATTGGATATGTTCATTTTATTTCATTGAAGTTAAAATTGTGCTGTAGTTGGGACTACTTGTGTAGTTTCAAGGTAATTATTCCTGACAATTCAGAGGCATTCAAAATTAAAGTTTTAAATGTTAATATAAGAGTATCTCGCGCATGGTGTGAGTTCCTCACCCATCCCGATATTTTAATATGCCACAAGTTTTGAACAAATTTACTGCATTAGGGTTCATTTGACCTGCTTTTTAGCTCTGCTGACCAAAGGTCACAGAGCTCATGTGATCACTCGTCTGTCCGTCCGTCCATAAACTTTTGCTCGTGAGCGCGATACATTCCATAGTTTTCAAGTGACCACATGTAACTTTCAGGACTCCTCAAGTGCATGAAAATCAAGATTGCGTTTGATGTTGATGGCGCCACCTACAGTCTTATGTAATAAATGGGCCAAAATTTGAAAATCTTGTGAACACTCTGGCATCCTTAGTGTTTGGTAGATGTTCATAAACTGTAGTGGGGTTGTTGAGAGGTCTAAATCTCAGTTGCTTACAATACTGGAGAGGTCAAAGTTGCTTACAAATTCGACATGCCAAATTCATAGGATATATAGACCATGACCCATGCTAATATATTATGTAATATGAGTGACCTTGACCAATTTTTGTTTGGTCATCAGTCCTGTAAAGTTAAAAGAGGTGATTTTATAGTGGCAGGGTATAGATTGGACATCGATAGTAAAGAAAATTGAGCCACCAGATCAAAACTGCCCTTCAGTACATTCTACATAAAACTGTACCTGTACTTAATGTTGGCCATCCCTATCTGTATAGGCAAACATATCTAAATGGAATATAACTAATAACATGAACCAACTGACAGTTATCATTTTACAAATCATTTTTGTGTAGATTTGCTTACGGCTGCAATGACAAAAGGCTGTATGCGTTTAAAAGAACCGTTAAAGGAGGGACCCATTTTGAAATATTGCGCGCATACAAAGTATACAAAGCAACAAAACTTAAATGTACATATACATATATGTACATATATATATATATATGTATATGTATATATATATATATATATATATATATATATATATATATATATATATATTTATATATTTAATTTAAATTTCAAAGTTATGCAATGATGGTTGGAACAACGAATAACTTCCAAAACAGGTTGTATTTATGTATAATTCTACTTTAAATGTTTAAAAATGTGAAGTGTTGAAAGTTATTACGCTCTTCTGAGTGATCCCAGGTGACAGTATGTTGTCTTTCCGCGTTCACCTTTCTTCTTCCTTTTCAAACCTTCGTGGATGGGTCTCTAGCAAGTCATTCAAACTGTGACGATCCATACATATTTTGCAAATTTTAATGATTTCTTTCTTTCATTTTTTAGGAAATCTTTAACATCTTTCCTGAAATTGAGCGACTATGCCATTTGCTTTGCCTTTGGTTAGGATACTGAATATTATATACTTTAAAATGGTCCAAATCCCCCCTCCCCCACCAGCATGGCCAATAAAGGGATACTCATTTGTAAGATTGTTCATGTACGTGTTCTTCAAAGCCACGGCTAGATCATCATCAAAGCTGCTGGGAATATATCTTGATTGTGTTTTTACAACGATCATTGAAATGGTCACCCTCCTGCGATTCTTAGTATGTTTATTTATTTTAATGTTTAAAATCTTTTTAACCACTAGGCCAACTGCTTCAAAATAATAGAAACCCTTCTACGGACTCTAGTTCTTATTTTTTGATTTTCAACAAATGTGTGTCTTGGCTTTTTCTATTTTTTGATGGATTAAAAAAATGCACACGTAGGAGAAAGAGGACAATATGGTATGTAGTAAATCCAGCTCATTTGGGTGTGGCGTGGGGGGCAGGGTAATGTCCATGTACCATTTGTTTTTGTTCTGGAACAATGTTATCCTTCAATTCTGTTTATGAAACTTTAGAAACACGGACATGAATCAGCTCTAAAATGCATGTCTCAGTAGACCTGGTCACAAGGACATGTTTGTAGTCAGTTACATCCATATACTATCAGAACAAAGTTAGATCAGCTCTGCTCATATTTGCTCTCCTCGTGTTAGCTCAGTTCAAAGTGTGGCGGACGCTTAAGTTCAGTTCAGCTCCGGCGAGGGTAGGACTTATTTTTGAGGTGGATGTTGCTCGGTCAGCTGAGCACGAGCTTTTCACACAACCCTCTTGTTCTTATATGTTTAAAATTGCCGAAACCTATGTTAGCTAATGCAACGCGAAAGTGTGAGTCAGATGCTTCTTTAGCTCTACAAGTCAATTTTTTTGTACAAGATATTAATTGAAAGCTTGAAAAAGTTTAAACGTCGATGATGCGAGAGCGCTGTTCATCTTGGTATTTTCCCGGTCCGATGTGGTGATATAACGATGACAAATACAGATTGTGGGTGCGCCCAAAAGTTTTAAACGGCGGTGGTTTCAGGTATTTAAAGTATGCTTGCTATCTACTACACGAGGCACTCTTCTTGCATTTCACATCTTTCGCCATTCCAACGACAGTTGCTCTGTTGACCCAGCAAGTAAACATACCGTTGATCAACAGCTTAACAAGGTGTCCCGAAACGTATTTGACACGAGTAGTTACGAAGAAAGCTGTTGATGTAGTCCTATTTTGATTTGAAGCAAATAAAAGAAAAAGTTGTGCAAACATACCACTTTAATTATTTGAAATTACACAGGAACACTTTAGCACTTTCACACATTTGATTTATTCAACAGGTGTCGATAGGATTTTGTCTGTGTTTCAGCGATTTTTTACTTATACCAAACCATGAGACACTTCACACTTGGCTGAAACGTATCCCTCAAATTTAAGTATCACTTACAGCTGAAAACAGCTGGTGCAGTGCACTTACCTGGTAGGTCTCCCTTACCGCAGAGGTAAGGACCACTAAAAGTTTAAGTGTGGTTAAACAGATACGTACCTACTGAAACTGGTTGGATAACCTTATTTTTTGACCCTTTGAATCCTTTAATAACCTTTATTTCACGTATAGTTGAAAATGCAAAGCAAAACATTCGTGCCAAGACACTGCTTTGCGACAATGAAAAGTGGAAATCAAGATGCAGAATGTTAAACAAAAATGAGCCCACAATAAAAACATATACAGCTAGTTGTCAGAAACAAAACTGATGAAGGAATCAACTTAACTTTTGTGGTTTCATAGGACACAGGCAGAAGACGAGCAGGATGGACCGAGCCACTTGTAGGCAAGATTTTAATTGACCTGAGTTTGTAGCTTCCTGTATATGACAGGGTCGATTGTTAACTATTTGGCCCTTGGTAAGAAATTTCTTCCATAAATCATTGTTTTGTAAGCAGGCTGCTCTATGTTTTTATTGTCTCAAAAATACTACGTTATATCTTTGTTATACACAAATATCTTTGAGAAAGGGAACACTTGCTAGCGTAAGAATTTTGTAGACCTCTATAGAAATTTTGGCGAGGTTTCTTAGCTCGTAGTAATAAGTCTTTATGAGAAGGCTGAAAATCGTTGAAAACAAATAGAAGAGCTCTTTCTTGGAATTTTCCATCATGAAAATCAATGCCATTTAAGTGTATTATTGATCACGTATTTGTAAATATGTCAACAAAGAAAGAAAATAGAGCAGCCTGCTCTGTTTTGAAAGGGTTACATTTATTTTTTTGACATGCATCATTAAAGCATAGATTTTGTTCCTGTTGTGAAGGACATTATACCATTCCTGGTGTCTTGGTGAGGTCTCCTCTGTGACCAGATAACTTCATTCAACTTTGTCATGTCAGGTATCTTTGTGCCAACTTTAAATCAAAGTCTCTTCTTGCGTATTTATGGTATTGTGGCCATGAATAAATGAAAAATAAAATAAAAGAGAACGATATACAGAATGAACGAACGACAGACGGTCATACTGAAAATGCGATGTCTTGTCACGGAAGAAAGGCCTACAAAAAGCACAAAGGCTTGCCAATTTTGATAGATAATAATCTCTTTAGGTTACGTTTGTTCTGTTACCAAAGCTCGGTTTTGGTCTAGAGCATATTTTAACTCAAGTTGGATATTAAAGTTTAGCGTGTCGCTGATTATCGAAAAATATGAATGTTTCAAGCTTTGCTTCGTAACTTCTTTTGAAGTGCACCCTCACAAAAACGTTTTTTTTCTAATATTTTATTTCTAACATAGCTTATATATAAGCACGTATTATGCTCTTTGTAGGCACAAAAAAATCCCATTGTTTAAGCCACTCAAAGTGATATGACATCAAGTGACAACCATATGTGTCAATTTTCTCTCCAGAGATTGTAGTTTTATCTTGGAAATTGCAAAATGTTCATTAATTTTCATACACCTATTCGTTATCTGAATGAAATTTTCAAAACATGGTTTCCGTTTTACTATATCATGATTACGACATACAAATAGTTTCCGAAACATGTTGAGTAGTTACCCGCTGAAGACCCTTTAATTTATTTGGGCTGATACAGCCTATGTCAAAATTTTACAGAGGAACGTGTGCAATATGGACAATAGTAATTCCATATGTATATAGGTCAGACAGGGGCAGGTTAGCTTATGGAGAGTAAACATTTCGGACCGCGGAATAGGGTAATGACTACTAGGAAGTGGTTCTGGGCAAAAGACACAAATACAATAGATACTCGTAACTTAATGAGGATTAATATGCTCAATTTCTGTAGTTTAACCTGCGAACATTATGTTTTTCTAGAAAACTCAGGGTCACTAACCAGCACACCATTTTGCGCCAAAATATTTCAGTTAACATACAGGGCCAAAATATGTATGACATATTTTATACTTCCAAATCACAAAATAGCATTTGTTGGAGGATACAATTTCAATGTTTGAAGACGGTTTATTTGTTATAAAACATCTATGATTAAGTTTAAAATGTTAAGTTCTTGGTTGTTAACACAATGGCTTGATACATACGACTAAAGTAAATTTCACAGTTTTCAGAAATTTGATTTCTAGTCAACTTAGGTTCTCAAATTCTTACCTGGAAATGCCCTTTCTGGTTTCTCCACGTGCTGTTCAACTGCCTTGATGTAAGCCAATTTTTTTTAGTTTTACCCATTAATATCATTTTTGTGCACTGTATATAATATTTTAGCTGAAGAGCTGCCTGGAGAATTATTCTCAAGAATTATTTTCCGGGTCTTAGGTATTGCCATTATAAAAATATTTTTGTGTATGTATGTATGTATGTATGTATGTATGTATGTATGTATGTATATATGTATGTGTGTATGTATATATGTATGTATGTATGTATGTATGTATGTATGTATGTATGTTTGTATACGTGTGTGCGTACGTCCGCGTGTGTGTATGCATGTATGTGGGTATTTGCATTCTATTTTTGAACAAATTGTTCATATGACGGAAATAGTCTTCTCTCCGTCAACAGGTTTTCAAATCTTGTCAATACCTTCTTTTTGATTGTAGTTTTCTAAATAAACATATTGTTTATTAATAAATAATTACAGAAACCAATACTATTTTACAATTAATTTACGATCAATAATTCTCTCAAGAGCAAGCACTGTTTTAACGGATGCTTTTTTCAATGAGAGGTTGCTGGTAGAAGTCGCCTGATAATTTTGTTTCTTCTAATTCTTTCCATTTCGTCAGATGTCCTTGCAGAAACAAGCAATTGATCCAACGTTCTCGATTTTGTATGTGTGTGTGTGTGTGTGTGTGTGTGTGTGTGTGTGTATGTGTGTGTGTGTATGTATGTATGTATGTATGTATGTATGTATGTATGTATGAATATATATGTGTATTGCATACATGGCTTTAGTTTAAACATGTGGATGTTGCATTGTAAACATGTGAATGTTGTTTCGAATAATAACTCCCTCAATTCCATGCTTCTTTTGCATTGAATAAAGGATTGTTTCGCATTTTCCACATCAGCCACTTTTTGTAATCCTATGTATCACATATGGCAATATATAATGATCTCATCAATTCTTCTCTGAGTATCACGCATGTACACCAGTGGATATATACCACGAATTGATTCTATGAGAAGTCCCCGTTGAGCAGAACAGGTGGAGCTATTGCAAGAATTTCCACTTTCCTATTTAGTGGACTGATTGTGCCGGTAGTTGCTGCTCTATGGTGTCATAAGATAATATTAATATCACCAGAAAGAAGCATTAAGTTTCAAATCTTTTGCCGAAATGCTGGTATGAGCGTGCTATGAATAACGATTGAAAAAAACCCCAGCAACTTTTTATGACATATTTGATTGAATCGCAAGATAATATAACTCGGAATTTTTGAGACTTGGTATGACAGCAGCTATAAACACTGGCCACTTCAATCCTTTTATTACTTGCAAAATTAAAACCGTTTTATCCTTTTGTAGAAAGCTGTTGACTGATAATCTACGTCATTCTTGACGCAAAAGATAACGCTATTTACGATAATAGACCGGGTAATCGGCGTTTGATTTCTCAGATTTAACTCTTTCAGTGCAAACTGCGGCACTAATACCGAACTACTTAAAAACGAAGTGATCTGAACCATAACAAGGGTGATAGATTCATGTTCCTTGTAAAAATTCCTTTGATTGAAGTACATGTAGTAGAATGCGTGTAGTTACGTAAAATATAATAGTCCGTGTCAAATGCGCCCAAAACGCGCCGAGGAAAGCTCTTGTCTCAGGCTAAAGTGAAAGTGTTAAGGTATCAGACATGATCTTCTGTGGTAATAGGCGCCCAGTCAATATGTTAGATCAAGTATATTGTGCTCAGGAGCTTCAGATCTGCAAGAAATATGTTGACTTCCAGCTGCTTTAGATATTTAAGAACACGGCCTGTCATGACATAGACACAAAACATGAAGTCCAAGTAAAATTACTGCCGAGAACCCCTGGTGTTATTTGATTGTCCGATCATGTAAACCAATTCACTTACTGTCTTTTTTTGTCTTAAAATTAAAATTAATTGTTTTTCTGATTGGCTGGATGATGTGCACGAAGATTCTTGAGTAAAGATTTTTCTCCTTACAGATATAGTTGTGTTATTGATTTTGATTCTCCCCTGATAGAGTTCTGCTCTTTCCATGTACGGCGTTGTTTTGCCGGTGTGTTCTGCTCTCTGTCTGATAGCGTATGCACTCCTTCGTTCTAACAAATGTAGTGACATGCAGCATATCTCCAAAAGCTATGCAATAATATCTAACAGGATATTCCAATATTTCAACCATTTACAATGTTGTCTAATAAAATACGTATTTTTAAAAGCACCTTTGGTGCATCATCCGCTGACTTGCTTTCTAATTATAATATTTTACCCAATCCGGATTGACCAGGTGGTTCTGACACGCTCACGAGTAACTGATTTTCATGTAAAAATGACACATTCTGCAGAAAGTTCAACTATTCCCATTTAATACAAATCTAAATTTATTTTGGGTGATTCAAACCTGATAGGTGGTCTTTTTATCACCTTTGTTTATTTCACGATTTAATTTTAACAGACTAACGCAATAAAAATATAGAAAAGTCATTTATTCTTTGATTATTTCATTGATTGATTATAAGTGTCCGACTAATTTTAAACACTTAATAATGATAATAAACTTTATTTCAAGTCGAGTGAGTACAAAATTAAGAACATTAGCGCCGAAGCACTATTTGTCGACCAGAATTGGTACATGAAACAATGGACATGAAAAAATATACAATGATCTGGAAGGACATCATAATATATATATATATATATATATATATATATATATATATATATATATATATATATATATATGTATACCCTGTCAGTAGATTATACATGGGTTGTGATCAAGCCGCCGGAGTTCTGTATTTGCACATATTGCACATAGAGCAGAAGCAGGACGGGCCAAGCCATGTCTTAATTAAACATTTGAATTTTGTGAAATCCGAGACACGTTTCAGATCAGACGGTAAGAGATTCTACAGCTTAGCCCCTTGGTAGTTTACAGAGTTGTATCCATACTTCATGGTGTTAAAAGGAGGAAGATTCACTTTATGATCGTTTCTTAAGTTATATTTACTTTCCTTTTGTACAAACATATCATTTAAACATTCTGGACATTCTTTTGATACAACTTTGTATGCCTCAATAGACAATCTGTGTAGCCTCCCCAAATATAAAGATGGCTGTTTGGAACGTTGTAATAAGTCAGCGTAGGATGATGTGGCATCATTGTAAACAAAGCAAAGTGCCATTTCCTGTCATTTTTCCGTGTTGACAGTGTACGTGTTGCCACATAAGTGCCATGCGAGAGGGCAATAATTAAAGTTTGCTAGAATAAAAGCATTGAATATTTGTAATTTTTCCTTTTCGTTCAGTACATTCGAAAAAAAATCTTTAAAACACTTATTTGCTTAGATGCTTGTGAGCAAATGTAAGAGACAAGGTCATGAAAGTTTAACTTATCGTCAATACACACACTAAGCAGTTTGACACATCTATCTAGATGTAAGATAACACCATCTATTTCAAAACTGAAATCAGTTGTAACTGTATTTTGCGGTGTGCTTAGCAAGATGGCCTGAAACTTATCACGATTCACTATCATTCCGTTTGCCTGAAACCAACCTATAGCAATATGTGCAGCATGTTCTAAAGTGCTTATTACATTCCGAATGTTACTACCGTGAGACGCTAGTGTATTGTCGTCGGGGTAGGTATAGATGTCACAAATTCCTTTCATGTGGTAGAAAAAGTCATTCATGAAGATATTGAACATTAAAGGACCGAGAATGCTTCCCTGAGGGACACCTTTCAGGATTTCAGTCCACTCACTAGTTGTACCACGTACTTAACTCTTTGCTTACGTCCGTTCAGGTAGCTAGACAGTAATCTACACGCCATTTCAGACATACCATAACCTTTGAGTTTCTTAATAAGTAGATCGTGATGTAAATAATCGAATGCTTTAGAAAGGTCCATCATTACCCCAACAGCCCCATTATTTTCAAGAGCCTTCTTAAAATCGTTTATTATTTTGATAAGCAAAGAGTGGCAACTATAATTTTTCCTAAAGGCACATATCAGATCGGATAAGTTTTCATTAAAAAAGCCAAACAGTTTCCCATCTTCCATAAGTATAATCATATTATTGTTTCCTTGTGACTTGTCAGATAAAAAAGGCCGAACAGTCCTCCAGAAAGAGTTTTGGTTGCTACTCGGACCGCATCGGTCACGAAAATACTGTTTAATGGATGATTTGCGCAAAACAGTGACTTTATTTCTTTGGATACGATAGGCTTCCCAGCTTCCTTTGTATTTCTTAGCGCGTTTACGTAAGGTCCTCTTAATGTTAATGGCCTTTCTTAGTTCACCATTCATGAATGGCGCCTGTTTGTGCTGCACGCGCTTTCTTTTAGTTGGTGCGTGACGTTCTGTAATATCTCTTAATAGTGTATCGTAGAACCAAACCATATCATCAACATCCTCAAAAACACCTGCAACATGAAATGAGCTACTTCAAGCTCCATAACATATTTTTTTCTCACCGCAAAACTTATAACTACGATAACTTATATCTCTTTTGATAGCCTTTGGTATCTGAACTTGTACTTGCGCAAATCATATGCTGTAAATCACTAATGTCGGTATCTATACATGTAGTTGATGCGACCCTGTTAGAGGAATTTGTCAGAAATAAGTCAATCTGAGTCGGATTTGCTGCTTTAAGGGAATTCGGACTCTTGATTACATTCGATAAATCATAAACATCTAGCATATTTTGAATGTCAGACTTTCCTGTGCTTTCACTCAAGAAGTTTACGTTTAAGTCCCCAAGAATATACAGCGTGCGGCTTTCTTTTTCACAAGCATCAGATACACATATTATTGCATCTTTTAGAACGTTAAATATCTCAGACGGGGCGCGATACATGAAAGCAATCATCCACTTTTCACCTTTAACGTGAATTTCAATCACCATAGCTTCAACTCCATTCCCAGTATAATGTAAGTCTGACCGTCGCCTCTGCGGGATGTCAGAGCGTATGTAACTTAGGATGCCCCCATGGTTACCCTTTCCATCTTTCCTGTACATGGAGAAATTTCCAACTGTAAATTGCTAACTTGTGAATGTGTCGTCACGTTTGGTTTCGGATATCCCACATATATTAATGAACCCATTTTGGTTTAAACATATTTTATACAACACAATTGGGAAACAGGGCGGAACCCTATATAAATCCCTCTTGTACATACAAAATTTCATAAGTGCCGACAAAAATTACTAAGACTAATTAAGGATTAACGCCACATGACCAAACAGATAGATGGCAAAAGCCTGTACATGATCTAGAAAAAGACCAAGACAATACGTCACATAGAAAAAGCAGTCGGGGCATTAGCTTCCCATGTATATGTGCATATGCATATAAGGTAAATATATAGTAAGTACAGACTTAATGTACAATAGTAATATCGTATCAGTTGGTGACTTGCAAACATATTTCATAATATCTGTCCCCTCACGTAACAAACCTAAGTCTACCTGTGTCATTAATATATTGATGGGCAGCTTGGAAAATCATTTCATTTTCATTGAAGGTACATTTATTTGACCCAAATAACAGTGTCTGAAGGGTGAAGGAAGCAAAACCGAGAACTCTCCTTTGTAAAACGTCCCGATGTGCGATACATTAATTACATTCACGAAAATAATGAGATGCATCTTCATTGGCACTTCCGCAGGAGCAAACAGAGGAGGCTACCAGCCCTTTTCTAAAAAGATGAGAATTAAGATTGCTGCATACGAATCCTGGCATGGGCTATGGATAGCCTCCTATCACCTATATAAAAGAGTTTATTCTTGACCTTTGTATTACGATTCAGTTTTGCTCGGAACTCTTCACAGCTGACCTTTGCATTACGATTCAGTTTTGGTCGGAACTCTTCACAGCTTTCAGCTTTCCTAATATCGATGGGTAGTTCATTCCATAGCCAAATTACACAGGGAAAGAATGAAGACCTAAAATAATCTCTTGATTTTGGATTTTCAGGAAAGATTCCAAGTGACTTTAAGCGTTGACTGGTAGGTTCTGGTACTAAATTCCTAAAATATTGAGGTGCATCACCATAGACTGTTTTGTAGAAATTAATTAGCTTAGCCTTCCTTCGCCGTTCATGCAGTGTTTCCAAGCCTACTTCGTCATAAATAAGATTATGACTTGTGCCTCGGGTGGCACCAGTTATGACCCTTGCTGCAGCCAGCTGTACATTCTCAAGCTGATTGGATTGGGCGGATGTGCAGCCATCCCAAATAACGGAACCGTACTCTAATATTGGTCGTATAAAGCTGAGATACAAAATTTCCAACGATTTCCTACTCAATTGATATTGTAAAAAATTTAAGATATTAACCATTTTCATACTTTTACTAACCAAACCATCAATATGACTTTTCCATGTCAGATAAGATCTAACTATTAAACCCAAATGTTTGTGTTCTGTTACATTTTCTACAGCTTCGTCGATAAAAGTCAAGTCAGGGTAATTTAATGGTACACGCTTCTTGGAAAGTATAATACTTTTCGTTTTATTAGGGTCAAAGGTAACAAGCCACTTGTGGGACCAGTTGGCCATTTCCTGTAGGTCCATGTTAAGTGAGTCTGTGGCCAAAGTTGGGTTGTCTACTTGGATGAAAAGGGTAGTGTCGTCAGCAAATAAGCGGATTGGAGACTGCACAATATTGGCAATATCATTAATAAAGATTAGGAACAATAAGGGGCACAGAACTGACCCTTGGGGTACCCCAGCTCGGACACTACCCCATGATGATTCACTGCCTTGAATGACGACTCGTTGCTTCTGATCATTTAGATAGTCTTCAAACCACAATAAATGGGAGCCTCTGACACCAACTTTTTCCAATTTGTGCCACAGCCCAGGATGATACACACGATCAAAAGCTCGGGTAATGTCACAAAAGATTACTCTAACATCTTTTTGAAGATCGAGAGCTTCACAAAATTTGTGATACAGAAAAATTAGTTGGCTAACTGTGCTGTCCCCTGGCATAAACCAAGACTGACACTCGGATATTGTAGAATTGTCACAAAAATAATTAAACACATGTTTGAATATCATCATTCAAAGACCTTGCTTACACAGCTTAATAGGGATATTGGTCTGTAGTTACAGCATAAACTAGCACATCATGCTTGAAAACAGGTATAATATGAGCCTTTTTCCACTCGGATGGAAAAATATTACATGTCAACGATAGGTTGAACAACCTTGAAAATGATTTGGCAATAATTGGTGCGCCCTCTTTCAGCAGGCGTGGACTGATACCGTCCGGACTAATCGCTTTGGAAATGTCCAGATTCAACAGGAGGCTCTGAACCTCGCCCTCAGTTGTAAGTCATGCTCTAAAGGAGGCAAATCGTTATCTAGGATATCTGACGGTGAATAATTGGAGTCGTCAACTCTACACTGGAAGATGAAAAAGTCGTTTAGGATTTGTGCCTTAGTCTCATCATCAATAAATGTTGTTTTGTCGTGGAAAAGTGCGGGAATTTCAGTGGATTGGTTTTTATTAAGAAAAAGCTTCACTGTATGCCACCAGCTTTTATTTTTCTGCCAGGTATTTTGGCTAATTGTTTCTTCAAGTTTACCATAATAGCTCCTCTTCATTCAGCAATTTCGGCGAACTTATATTTGAAACTATTAACATTCAAGTGTCCTAAAATCAAGTTCTTAGCATGTTTATTGCGAAAAAGTCTAAAAGCACCGTGTATGTCTTCACTGTTCCCATCATCATCACCATGTTCAGAGAGCGATGCGTTGGAATCAGTTCAATACACTGAACCCATTGTCATTGTATGAGATGTCAGGTAAATTGTTTACGGCCCTACCTTGTTTGCCAACAACATTTTGTCTGTTTATCACACCGCATAGTTTTTCTTTGTGGCCAAGTTTACCGCAAGAATTGCACCTCAGCCTTTGTGGATACCTGCAACTGTCGGTGATATGGCCAGTCTCTCCACATTTTTAGCACTTTGGCTGTCTGTCAGCTTGTGGTCATCTCATTCCCCGTCGACCTAGTTATTTCTCGCGGCTTAAAAAAGAATGGCCAAAGATGTAAAGTTGTTTTTCCCGTTTAATTTCTCTCTTTATCTCTCTTTATCTCTCTCTCTCTCTCTCTCTCTCTCTCTCTCTCTCTCTCTCTCTCTCTCTCTGTGTTTCTGTTTTGAGATATGTGAGTTGCTGAGTTTAACTCGAAAATCAGTCAATCCGGAAGGCGGATGCCTGTAGTCATGACATAGACTTCAGAGTCAAATCACTGTCATTCGACTGACACATGAGTTGAAAATGAACAGACTAATTGGTATCTAGTACTTCATACATAACAATTGCAAAAACGATAACAATATATCTCCAGCTAAGGATTTAGATCCACCATAGTTGGAGCTACTTGGCGGACAATTGTTTTTACAACCCAATGTTACAATAAGGTTTTACAAAGATTGAAATGATGAAGAAAGAAAAGGAATATTACATTAGATCAAGACTTGAATTGACTGAAAATTTACATAAGTACACATAACACAATCTTTGTAATTTTAACGGTTGTGTACAGGTCGCACTAATTCTTATTACCCAATGTCATTATAAAGCAGTTTATTACATCGTATTCTTCAGAACATTTCTTGATCAACTGCTGTTTTGCATAATTTTGTCTTTTCGAGAGGGTAACTTGAGAAGACAAAGAAATACAGTATAAAAAAGTATAGACCCATATGGATTAAGGAACTGACCAAGCCTATATTCATCACTCTCCATGGCACAGATGGCGGCGTATACTTTCCTACCCACTTGCTTGGTGGAGGAAACCGCAGGACTCGGAGAAAAGCACCGTGCACAGTCAGATTGGTAGGAACTCTTTCCACTTGCGTCCCCGGTCGTGAATCGAACCTGGGCCGTAGAGATGAAAGGCGAGCGTATTGCAGCTCCGCCAATCGTGCACCCAAATACGGTAATGGTAAGCGTCATGAACCATCCGTACATTATCGTTTTTCCTGGCATAATAGAACAAATATATCTTTCCTCAGGGACGATATTTGACACAGCCGTATCTCCAAGATATAAAAAAATGCTTCTTTTTGACACTTCTTTAATATATATTTGACATAGGCAATGGACTCTTTTAATCCTACATTCGACATTTTTCTTTGTCACGGTCATCTCAATAGCGTATGTGGAAGATCAGATTCAGTGAACAAACAGAAAAAAAGGTCCTGCACAGTTTGCCAAATTTGAATAAAATGTATATCATATAGTTGGTCGAACACTTTAAATTTTATGCATGTAAGGCAACGAGCTTTACTGAAAAACGTCCTTTTTAACAATTTCCACATTAATCATTAACATTGGTTTCTATGGCTAATTTTGTTGAACTATTCTATGGATCCTGCCCATTTCTTTGTTTAATATCCCAACTCTTGAAGGACTTCTGGCAGGACCAGTGGGGTATAACTTGTGTATTCAGTGATGATCTGCGCATTACAGCCATTGTTCCAGGATACTCACTCTTGGACTATTGAAAGACAAGAGTAGATCCCGTTAGGTCCATAAGTCAAGACAAGAACCTAATCTTTCAATGTAGAAAACAAGTTTAGAATAAATATAAAATGATACAAAAAAAATTTGGAGAGGTGGTCGATTGAAGCCAACCCATTCAGATCCAAAAATTAAAAAAAAAAAATTTAAAAAAAAAAAAAAACGTGAAAAAATTCGACTTAATTGCCATCAAGTTCACATTTACGTTGCGAAATACTTCCTGTACACGGAACGTGCGCACACATGATCATGATGATTTAGGTGATTCGGTCAGGGATCGAATCTTGTGACCAAAATTATGGATTTAAGGTAGCGCAGAGGATTGAGCTATATCCTGACCCGACCCAAAATGACTTTTTTCATTTCCATAAAGTTTGGCACTTTACCTTTCTTGTCACGAAATATGAATCCCCAAAAGCAAAATTTCTGTGATAAAAAGGAGGGGTTAACATGACCCTGGTTTTAGCTGACTTCAGCGCGTGCATGCCTGTTGACAAACGTATGCTAACAATTTTTTTCTCTTAAAGGAATTTGTGCTCTGCATAAAAAAAAATGAAGACCTGGTTAGGAATTTTTGAACATATCAAAGGCGTTTGATACGGTAAATAGAGACCGCTTATTTATTCATTTGTGGGACAAGAGTATTCAAGGAAAGGTTTGAAGACTTTTTACAGGTTTGTATAGCAAAGTTGACAATAAGGTACTTTTGACCCTCCAAAGTTCATGTTATGAAGTTCTTCACGGTGTGAAATAAGAGTGTATTTTGTTCCAAACTCTCTTCTCACTTGTCATGTCTGATTGAATTAGGTTGGCTTCCAATAGAATTAGTTTTGAATCGAATGGACATTAAATATCGTCATCGCATGTTTTACGACTTACCGGAGACTCGTCTCTGCAAGCTGTTTTGTGAAGACTTGGTACACGTTTATCTCAATGGTTCCAAAGTGGCCTGGCCATACTGAGATACATAAAACACTATGGAATGCTAATTTGGATCCGGCTTTTTATGCCACTAACAAAAGCTGGTTACAACAATATATGAGATTGGGCCTTGATAGTTATGAAATACATAACCATGGCGGTTGAAGTGCATGTCGAAAGCAAACAGAGTTTGTCTTGTGAGCAAGAATCTTTCACCCATGCATACAAACTGTAACATCATTGCCTTGGTCATGGTGTATTCTGTTAGCCTCTGTAATTGACATTAGTGTTCGATCAAGGACAGCTCTGGGAAACCAATAGAGTAGGTTATCCACATGTAACAATGCACAGTCATATCACCGATACAACATTGAAACTAAAGGAATCTGAACACATGTAAGGCGATCCGTGTTTACTATTTTTCAAACTTTAGTTCATCCTGGGACTGTTGTTTGTTTAACAGTGACAGAACTCTTGTTTCCGCTGTCACCTCATCACCTGGCCTCATCATGATCATCTATGAAGACCGACCATTTGGCATTTTGTATGTGCTCTCTCTCTCTCTCTCTCTCTCTCTCTCTCTCTCTCTCTCTCTCTCTCTCTCTCACACACACTCTCTCTCTCTCTCTCTCTCTCACACACACACACACACACAACATAGCGAAGCTCTCGCGGCAAATATATTGCTTAGGAGCTTCGCTCGCTTTTTGGGTTTTACCCATATGATGATGATGATGATGATGATGATGATGATGATGATGATGATAATAATTTATTGATGAAAACTACCCTTTTATATTGGGGAAAGTCCCGTGGTGCGTCACATAAAAATGCGTTATATACTTGATTTAAAATTTAAATATAGTACATGAAACACTTTGTACACAATGTCATACCTTCATGTATTTACATTGGTCCGGTCTCTACTTGCGG
>OZ026615.1:69733108-69735108 GCA_964020975.1 Hermodice carunculata | reverse complement strand
GTAATATCTGGATACTTAAATACGAAAAAATAAAAAACATAAATATAAACAAATGAATGAATAAACAAATAGATAGATAGATGAATAAACAAACAAATAAATGAATGAATAAAAGGATGAATAAATACACAAATAAATAAATAAATAAATAAATGAATGAATGAATGAATGAATGAATGAATGAATGAATGAATGAATAAATAAATATATAAATAAATAAATAAATAAATAAATAAATAAATAAATAAATAAATAAATAAATAAATAAAAAGTTGTTCGCATCGCCAACCACAACCATTTAGTTTCGTAATGAGGAAAAGTGTTTTGGGCAAGGATGCTCTAGGACTAGTGTGGTGTCTATCAAGTTGCTTAGAGAAAACACCGTTTTGCAACTTCATTGCGTATGGTGGCACAAAAGTGCCAAATAAAACTTTTTTCTTTCACTGTAAAAATGCGAAGGCAAAAACAAGAAAATAAGAAAACAGAACAGCCAAAACAAGAAAACACGAAGGCGAAAACGCTAAAATTCAAAACGCGAAGGCGAAAATGCGAAAACACAACCGCGAAAATACGACAGAAATTATGTCGTGTTTTCGCACTCGCATTTTCGTGTTTTCGTGTTGGCGTTTTCTCGTTTTCTTGTTTTGCTGTTTTCTTCCTTGGTCGAAAACAAGAAAACACGACAGCGAAAACACTAAAATTCAAAACGCGAAGGCGAAAATGCGAAAACAACCGCGAAAATACGACAGAAATTATGTCGTGTTTTCGCACTCGCATTGTCGTGTTTTCGCATTAGCGTTTTCTTGTTTTCTTATTTTCGCAATATCGTCCTTTCGCTTGTTTCACTTCCGTTTAACACCTTCCCATATGTTAGCTAACGGAATTAATCTACTGAATATTTTAACTTTTTTTGGTTTATACTTGTATTTTACAAATGAATTCAAAGGAAATGGGTGGACGCACCATGAAATAACCCCGCTTGATTGGTGCCCCTGTTGTAACGGGGTAGTTTTCCAAATTCATTGTTCTTGATGTTATTATTATATCTCGTTGTTGTTGTTGTTATTATTATCTTTATTACTATTATCATTATTACTATATCTTGCACTGCTTAGCGGACGGTCATGATACCAAGATCGAGCGAACAGGTAAAACTGGTATTCGAAAGAACATTTGAATACATGTTGCATTAATGATAATATTTACGGTAAATTTTAGACTTTGATCCTTGAACTAAACTCTGTACACAAACCAACAAGCATATAAGTAAACAAACAAATAAACTTAAAGCCAGTCATGTCTGAGGAAATTGATGCTGATTCATGGAAATCCTGGTGACAAAATTATCAGCGCCAAGGACCAAGAGGACAAGTCCTTCACAGGTAGTGTTCGTGGGGAAAAATTATCTTTCGGTGAAAAAAATGGGTCTTTAATACAGTGTTTTGACATAAAAGTTATAATACCCCCCCCCCCCAACATGTCATGTCATGCGAAAAAACAAAAACAAAAACAAAAACCAAGAAAAAAAAACCAAGAAAAAAAACCCCAAAAAAACAAAACAAAAAACAAAAAAACAAACAAAAACAAAAACAAAACAAAAAAAAAAAAAAAAAAAAAAAAAAAAAAAGAAAAAACCCAAAGGCATTCACTGTTTGTTGCTGGAACAAGGTATGCATGATGCGCCGAAACGTGTCCACCAATTTCACTGGCATAAGTCCCAGAACTCCGGTTCGGTGGTTGATCACTAAAAAAGATTGCTATATAATAGTTTTCAATGTAATACATAATTGAGCTTTTTATGGCAGATTTTTTTATTTTCTACACGATAAAGTCCACCAAGCATGTTTTGAGCTACATTTCTGCATGTGATTAAAGTGCATGCTCTTATATGCATCTATCATCGGGCAAAATATTATATCAATTATTGGTATCATATCAACGAAGTTTGTAAAGCATTTACGATTTATATATGTTTAAGGAATTTAAGAAACGGAATTAAG
>OZ026615.1:69578108-69728108 GCA_964020975.1 Hermodice carunculata | reverse complement strand
AACCCAGTTTGTAGTTCTGGAGCAACGCATTTGCAAAGTTGTACGTCAACAACAATTTTGTTTCAGCTGATCACATTCGAGGATTGTATTTACTGCTTGATTCTTAAAATTTCTCTATGGTGATTTTTTATAATTATCGTCGACGTCATTTTTCATCTTTGTTTTTGTCTTTGTTATTGCATTATAATAATCAAGAATATGGTTATCGTGGCTCTAAGCTACAAAAGTTGACGTTTCTAAATACGAATGTACGGAAGTTTGAGCTATTTTAGGTCACATCGTACATAATAAAAATGATTAAGCATCGCTTTTTGTCATTTTTTTTATCTGTTACACAAAAGAGCTAAATGCCCTTGAAATATTCGTCAGAGGCACGGGCCACAAATAACCCCAACCAATTAATGTCCCCATTTGTCCGCCCCCCTCCAAAACGGCGTTCTACTAATAAAATGGGGTATTACAGCAAAACCCATTAATGTCATAAGATTATTGGTTATACATGGGATTCCATAGTTTGCGCACAAAATTTTGCCTTAAGGTAATGTCCAACTAGTTTTGGTTGGTGTTATTTTTAGGTCAGCTGACTTGTTATATCAGCTGAGGTTATGTGGTAATTAGGTATCCATCGTCCGTAATTCACATTGTCGACTTCTTCCAAACCACGTTCCAGATTCACCTCAAACTTGGTGGGAATGCACCTTGGGTGAGCCTCTACAGAGGTTCTTCAAATGGTCATGGTCCAAAGATTTTTGGATATTTTATGATTTTTTTGTGTGGTTATTTTTTTTGACCAAATCTTAAAATATCCTCTTCTCCGAAACCTTTTGGCCAATTGCTTTGAAATTGCTTAGGGTGACTTCTAGGGACCTCGGGACTTTAATTTGTTCAACAGCTGGCATGTGTTTTTCAATTTTTTTATGACAAAGATTGTGTTTTCAATATTTTCGACTTCTCCAAAACCGTTACTCAGATATTGCTGAAACTTGGTGGAAATGTTCACTGTTGAAGGGCCAACCAAAGTGTACACATGATGGTGTTACTATGAATCCCCGATACTTAATGAATTTTTCAATTCGGGTACTAATCGGTTAATGCATACAATCTTATTGATTACTGTGTGCGTGAATGGGGATTGCAATGGTAATTTGATTCTCCAAAACCACAGATCATATTCACTTCAAACTTGGTGTGGATGTACCTTGGGTGCGTTTCTACCAAGTTTGCTCTAATGGTCATGGTTCAATGATTTTTGGATTTTTTATGAATGTTTTTGTTCATTTTTTTGGGCAGATCTTTAGAAAATATTCTCTTCCAAGACCACTGGGCCAATTGATTCAAAATTGCATAGGGACACTGGAGAACATCACAGCGGGAGTTACACAGTTCATGGGTGACTTTGATTCCATTTTCAAGGTCACAGGGTCCCATAGATGTGTTTAACTCTACAGATGATAAATCGAGAACTATTTCAGCCTGGACTTTGATGTTTTACATGTTCATGATTCTCTTTGAGGGCCACACTGAGAAAGTACATGAGTGACCTTGACCTCATTCCTAGGGACAAACGACAACTGACATGAAATTTACTGCTCACCTGGTAACTTGAGATCTATTTTGAGTAAGGATCTTGATGTTGCACCTCTTAATGTTTCTCAATGAAAGTCACGCTTAGACGGTACATGACTGACCTTGACCTCATTTCTGAGGTCACAGTACGACATACATGAATTTTACTCTTCACTTTAACTTGAGAACTACTTGAACTGGGACCTTGATGTTGCACATGTTAGTGTTCTTCCGTAAAGGTCAGACTTGCTCAGTACATGGGTGACCATGATCCTATCCCAAGTTCATAGAGCCACAAGTGTGATGACTCTCTAGGTCAGCGAAGCATGGGCTGTTCACACAGCTCTCTTTTATATTTTTTTAGACATATAAGTTGTCTTTCACTTGTGTTCAAATTCAGAGTTTTAGTCCCCATACAATCTCAAGAAATTACAAAATACTTTCAATCTTAACGCAGTTGTCAATGGGTCATGTTAACCTTTAGATCTTGATTACAGACAAAGGGAATCTGCAATAAAATAACCGTTTAACACACACACATATATATATATATATGTATATACATATATATATATATATATATATATATATATATATATGTGTGTGTGTGTGTGTGTGTGTGTGTGTGTGTGTGTGTGTGTGTATACACTTCTTATTTACTCAAACAAAAACTAAATCAGTGAATAAACCCTTGAAAGGAAAAACATATCATCTATTTTTTTAGGAAAAAAAGTGCCTACTGTTGTGCCGAGGCATGGACCTATTGCTTAAAATGGTGGAGGCGATTGGTAGTCTAACATATTGCCCGTGTCATAAATTATTGGAATTGTACCCTTCCTAAAATATTTTTAATAAAAGAAGAACTAATAGAGTTATTGTACGCCCGGAAAGCTGCAAATCTTTAAATGCTGATAAGTTTAGAGCTGTTTTTCCCACACTAATAAATCATTTTGAAGCGGGTGCATCGAGCGAGAAACTATCATCTCAGTTTAACGTCTGACCATATTCTGTGATATTGGTAATCAACAATGAATCCCGAAATCCATGTAATGACCTTTTGATCTTGAAGTAGACATTTCCCCAATTACATTTCCAAGCTCTTACATGCATACTTAAAAGTAAACGAAATAATATTTGAAGTTGAATATTATTGTGGTTACTAAATAAGGAATTTTGGATTAAGTGGGGGATATTTTGCTTTAATCCTGGTTGACATTGTGCATGGTGTCACGAGTTAAGTTCGTTAAAACCTCCAAATCTGATGTTGCTTCCTCCTCACCTTCCTCTATCTATTGTTTAAGTTATGATATATGTTCTGCTAAGTTCGTGCCACGGATGCATCACTTGCTGACCTCTAACCTTTGACCTATGACCCATCACGCACACGTTTCGGGTCACGTTTTCCAGTTAACCATCGACCATTCCAGCGTGTATACTTATGGGTAATGTTATACCTGTGAACTTCTAACCTCAGAACTAAGTACTGCATACATTTCCGTGTACATGTCCGCATTTTTTCCAAGTGTTGTAATTTATTTTAATGCAATTTGATGCTGGTATAGTCCATCAGGGAAAAGTGTGCATTAATATTATATTTCTGTGTCAGGCTTGAGGCATTCTTTTAAGGAAACTTTATCACCTTTGCTTTGGAAAATTAGAGGCTTACATTTAGAGCAGCTGTAACATACACGCGGTGGTGGCATCTTTGTGTCCATAATAAATTTCGGTAAGGAACAAATTGGTTTTGCCGGCAGATATTTAGGCGTAAGGTCAATGTCCTTCACATCCCGCGAATATAATATTGTTACAGGCAAAAGATAGGCTTTTGTGCTCACATACGGTACAGTTTGGAAGATAACGAAAACACAGAACCCTTCAAACTCCATGTCAACATTTTCACGTGACAGTTTTATGTGTTTATGTATGTGTGTATGTATGTGGTATATATGTGTGTGTATGTATGTGTCTGTGTGTGTGTGTGCGTGGGTGTATGTATGTGTGTGTGTGTGTGTGCGTGGGTGTATGTATGTGTGTGTGTGTGTGTGTGTGTGTGTGTGTGTGTGTGTGTGTGTGGAACTGCTCACCTACAGTAAAAGCATCACTGAACATCTAGAATAACTTTCTTCATACTTTGTACGTTTTTAAAGCGGAATTCCATTAGCCTGGCTTGTCTGCAATCGCCCATGGAACAATATCAAACACGTTTCCTTGCGCAAAATTCTAATTCCTACACAAAGATCATAATACATGTCAATATGACTGTAGAATAGAAGTTAAAATACTCTGAGCTGAAAATCTAACATGTTCAAACCTAAATCCCTCCGTTTCACTGTATGAGTTCTGCATCCAGTGGGGAATCCCTCCACTATCGCGACCTTTGTCTTATTCTTATTTCCTTGCCCTTAAGGAGTTATTTTGATTGATTTACCTTTTTGTATACAGAGGCTGAAAACTATATTATCGTTTTGAAATATTTCTCATTAAGTACACAGTCTCAATAATGTTGTGTTTTTTCATTCCGGAAAGTTATTTAGCAAGCTAATGAGAATATTCATATGATGACCTGCGCACACGCAGCACTGGCAAACTGGTCTGTGTTAATGTAGCATCTCTGACTCTCGATTGTCATTAATTGAAACACAAAAAGATTGATATGATTCAGGATTTGTACAGAATGAACTTTGGGTTATCTAATCATTGAACCCAACACATACCGACAACCTCGGATGTTCAAACCCCTTGCACTCCAAAATAGGCTTCACAGAACTAGATAGAGGTGGCATTTTAGGAGCTTTACCACACAGCGTCGAGGAACTCTCGTTATTATGCAAATGAAATTTGGTTTAAGGACATTTTGACATTTGGCATAGGCCCCTATAATTTTTGTACACAAGTTGCTTTTAGAGGAACAATGGGTTCTTCAATTAAGCCATTCATAATCTTACCGTAAACCACATAAGGGAAAGATTACATAAAGATCTCGAACAAAATGCTACGTGGAGATGTGTAAATTGTGGTATATAATCTGCCTTTTTGCCAAAGGAGAAAAAAAAACTAACAAAATAAATCAAAACGAAGCTGAGTGGCTGCAGAAACTGGCATATATTTACCGTTAAAATTATTTCGGATATAGATAAGCAGTATTCACCTTAAATACTGCTAAGCTTAATAAGCAGCAAACATACCTGAAATGGAACTTTTCTGGGGATGGTGGCCCTTTGAGCTATTTGCTGTAATGAAAATAGTCTCAAAATTGCTTTCAACAACCAATGGAGAATGTCACGCTGTCAAGTTTATTTCCATGATAGTTTGGCAAACATATGTCAGGATACAGTTTGCGTGTTGATAAAAAAATCTGTACTTTGTGGAACACACAGAAATGTGCGACTGTTAGGAAGTAGAATGAATGAAACACACGGGACCACGTTTCCACATTTTTGCAACTAACAGAACCCATAGACAAGGTGGTAGGGAGATATTACGAAAAGTGATTTTCTCCATTAAAAAACTCATCATCTTGTTTTTGTTTGCATAAAGAAACCCAAGGTATGGGATCACTGTCATCACTGTTGCATTGTGGGAATCATGCTTGGTAAATTAAAAAAAAATCTGTCATTTTTAACACCGAAGTTTTGATATATTAATATTTCATTTCTGCTTCAATAATTTGAAAGATTTTGTAATCAGTTTGCTTCCATTTTTACGACGGAACAAATTTCATTACACACAGTTCAAGATGTATCCTACCACTTGAACACTGTTGCTTATACCAACAGACGTGAAGCCTGGTGGATTCACTGAGTGTTGTTGTCACTACGTTTCTTTGAATGTGAATTTTATGTTTTCGTCCAAAAGGATGCCAATGCGTAAATTATATTTCATTCATGTTAAAATTCAGAGGCTCAATTAACATCAGCACAAATGACCGAAAACATGCATGTCTGCTTGCACATGTTGGTTGTGCTCGACAGATCAGCTGCACAGTAGTAACTCGGTACTTAATATGGCTATCCGGCACAGATTTTCCTGAAAATAATTATCTTCTCTGATAAGGAGATGTTTGATAGAAGATGTGAACTTTTGAGTGTTTTTAGCTCAGCTGACTTGTCGGTCAGCTGAGCTTTTAGGAGGTTCAGTCGTCGTTCCACAATTCACATTTTAGACTTATTCTCCAAAACCGGTAGCTACATCCTCTTCAAACTTGGTGAAGTTCCATTTTGGGTGGGTCTTCACCAAATTTATTCAAATGATCACGCTCCAGTCATTTTTGGATTTTTTAAAATTATTTTAGTTTTGTTCCTTTTGGGGAAAACTTAAAACGTCTTCTCCGAAACCACCCTCCCAATTGCTCTGATATTACACAGGAACACTCCAAGGGACTCCAACTTGTTATTTTTTCACCAGGTGGCGCTGCATGTTTTTCTTTTTTTCATGATTGTTTTTGTGTTTTCGCTATTGTCGATGTCTGCTGCAGAACTGTCACTTAGATTAAGCTCAAACTTGATGGATGTATTCCTTGTGAAAGGGTCAAACTACGTTTTTCACAAGATGGCACTGCTATGGATTCCTCACTTTTAAGGATTTTTTTTTCAATTCGGGTATTTATTTGGAAATGGATAAATGCACCTTTCCGATTGATTACTATGTAAGTCAGTGGACATTCTAATCCTAATTCACATTTTCAACTTTTTATTTGAAACCGCCCCCCCCCCCAGTTCACTTCAAACTTAGTGGCAATGCACCCTGGGTAAGTCTCTATCATGTTTGTTCAAGTGGTCACGCTCCTGTGATTGTTGGATATTGCGAGATGTTTTTGACAAATCGTAAAAAATCTGTCTCAAATCACTCACCTAATTGCTTTGATATTACACAGGAGATTTCGTAGAGTCTCCTATTACGTAATATGTTCACCAGGTGGTGCTGCAATTTTTTCTATTTTCTAAGGATTTTTTTATTTGTTTACACTATTTTCGACATCTGCAGGATCGTCTCTCAGATTAAGCTGACACTTGGTGGATATGTTCCTTGTGAAAGGGTAAAACAAAGGTGTTCACTGGGTGGCACTGTTTAGGACCAAGTAACAATGTTCTTTTTAAAAGTTCTCTTTAAATATTCCTCAATTTCTCATGCTTCAGTAAAATTCATATTTCTAATGAATATTTCTTAAGGCTAATCTTACAAATACTTCTCACTGTCATATGCATTCAGTCAAAGCTCAACAGAGGTCTATTCAGTTGCAACTTTGATTTTTTGAACAGGCTTCTTAGGTCAGCTGAGCAATTCACACATCCCTCTCGTTATATTTCTCTCGTGATGAAACCGATATAACCATAAGCCGCAAGACATTTTTTTTCATGTTTTCTCAGGAGTATAAACAGTTGGACTGACAGAGTATATAAATCAGTAAGAAAAGTATCTTATGTTAGGGAATGGTGGATTGGTAATCAATGAAGTGTAGTTTAATTTGTTCATTATAATAGAGTGGAACCTGCCTATTGTGAGAGTGCTTCGTGCATTTGAAAAGTTCGCAATAGACAAGGTGTCGGTTAATACAGGGTTGTCTATCGTAGGCATACTTAAAAAATTAGGGTCACATAATGTCATCCGTGAGTTAAAATCACCGGCAGTAGATGATGACACAACGAGCGCTCGAACAACTAAGCGACATGAGAAATTAATTGACATGGCCCATTGAAAAAGTCATATTAGGCCATGTTAACACAAGAAACGTTCTAACGATTAAGAGCTCTCTTCTAACCTAACCTTGATCTACCTGCCTTTTTTACACTGGTGACTTTTTAACAACTGGAGATGAAAACTGAAAAAGAGGATCGCTCTGCAGAAATTCGCTTATCACAATACGACGGATCCCACTTACGAAGGTCGCAGTCGCGTTTGACAGGGTATCGCATTATACAGTGAAAAACAAAGAAATCACTTTGTGGTGTCAGAACGGTCGCAACAGACAGGAAATCGCAACGTAGAGGTGCTCACCAGAGCAGGTTCTACTGTGTTATGTTCACTTATAGTGTACCTGAATGTTGCGGTCGGCTGATCAGGATAAGTCGAAATAAACAACTTTACAATATGTATTGCTTGGCGGCGAAAAGCAGCTAACGTACAGAAGGCCACAATCCTGTTCTGATCTGATTCTGTTGTCTCATTATTCAAGCGAATTCCGATGTAAAATGTTTGTCTAGCAGATTACACTTCACGTGCATGTAAACCAATTTAAATTCACTATCGATTGGTTTGGAGAGAAACGGGTACATGGCATTATTTCATGGTAATCTCTAAAATGTAAGTGTTCTCTTATTCGGTTAAGTCTGTGATTGCACATAATGGCCAAACGGTTCAGTTTGTTGAGGTGAGCCGCTGCTGGCCGGCAAATGGGACATTTCAGTCAGGTCGATATATTTTGCTGGTGTATCATGAGGCCCCTGTTGAATGTCGCTTTGGCGGCAGCTGATTAACATGCTAAAACACTAATTTTAATTAAGTATGGACTTAATTACATAAATCGCATATCCAAGGGCCATTTTGAAGAGCATGATTAGGCGCCATTATGGAATGGTGCATTATGGTCTGTGGTCATAATGTGAATAAACTGCTCAAACACCAGCACTTCAGCATTCATTGGCACGTGCATGGCTAGTATGCTCTGTTCCCATTGTTTTTCAGACTAGGACCACGTAAACGACCTTCAAGGGAGGGGAGGGGTATGTGGTCTGTAAACGTGTATCGAAGGCAATTCTTCCTGTTTATAAATGGGTCCAGTCATAATTGATAGTAGTAGTTTCGGAAAACTTTGTGGAATATTTTGTTCAACACGAAGATTAGTCTAACAACTTTAGCTGCTATTCCTTACTCCGTTCCGGTTCAAATCGCCCGGATACAAAGTATAGTCTGGTTTACTGTTTTACTCAAATGCCAAATTAAATAGCAAAACATTTTTGCTGAGAATGTAAATAAGACATATCTTGACGGCACACCCAGGTCACTAGCTTGCTATTTATTCAGTATTATTCTCACAAAGAATTAAAATTACATCTATCATCATGCTATCAATCAATGCCTATTGATGAGAACACGTGAAAGGTTAAAATTGGATTCAAGATTTAAGGCTTGCTACTAGCAGAGTATATATTGATTTTTTGGCGTACCTGAAAGTTCTGTTTTGGAACCCTTTATTTTATTTTTATTATATTTTTATTTTGCTTCGGAGGTCCGTCGTCTAATATTTTTCATAGACAATACAAAATAAAGAATTTCCCTTCACAACCTGAAAATAATGTTATATATTATTTATGATAAATAAAATGAAACAAAGATGATCTAATTTCGGATCAATAATCTACCCTGAATGTTAACAACGGTTATTTGATATTTTTGGAAATGAAAATGTACATCGCTTTAGCTCTTAGAACTTGATCGTGCAAATGCTGTCTTAGTTGTATTCAGCTACATTACTGCATAAGTAGCAGACTGACCATATAAGCAAAGTCATTCAATATTACGGATTAGGACAACACACACACACACACACACACACATATATATATATATATATATAATTATATATACAATTGGATTTATCAAGGTTAATAAAATCACCAAATCGACCAGTGTACAATATAGTTACTATTGACATTGGTTGCAGCGTCCAAAAAGTTTAAAGAGAGGTACGCCATGTAATTCGATGGACAGTTAATTTTGTTTTATATACAGATTATTCGATATTATTAGTGAACTATATATGCTCATTTCCTCACTTCACTTAATGGTTGTGTGCCATTAGCAATGCCATTGAAAATTATTATTTATCCGTTGAAAAGTAATATGTTTAGTTTGGTTTTACGAACGTATGATTTGAGCTGATCACCGACTAAAAAATAATTTTTACTGAATGAAGTACCCGATCTAAATGTATAAACAGAGAATTAAATGCCCCAATGAACGAATAGAAAATAGATGGATGGATGGTGAATGTATAGATGGCCTGACGCGTTATATTTACTGTTTTATTAAATAAACCTAAACTTATGAATATACTTATGACTGACAATGACATGGAGTGGCAGGGAAACGTAGGTTTCAATTTGTAAATTCAAAGACCTTAAACACGAATACCATTCACCATTTGTAATTGATGGCTTTTGGGCCACCGTTGTACGGAGTATATGGTGAAAACTTTGTTATATCAATGTATTGATATCCTGTATATGTAAAATGAGATAATATTGCTTTTAGTCATGCGAAAAATCCTTCTAGTATCACGAAATTGTGCTATTTCTCAGCACATTTAAGTAGTTTTACGCAACACACAGAGAGCAATCACCGAGAAGTTAGTTGTCAGATTAATATTTTCATAAACCGACTCACACCTACTGATGTAATATACGTAAGTGTACGTTGTAACCTGGCATAGGCCTAAACCCGGTCTTAAATTGTTGAATCGTGGTGGACATGACTTGTCATAAGCCCAAACCCATGACAACATGGTAAAAGTAATTTTCACCAGAAAAATATATTAACATGAATACCCTCTCCATCTAAGTGCTTTCAGAATGGCCACGGAATGTGTTAGAAATAGATCATGACTGTTAGTGGTTTCTGTTGTCAATATATCCATTTTTAAAGAGCAACTTCAGCACAACCCAGCCTTTTTCATTGTCGTACATTTACTGTTCAGAATCAATTGTACCACAGGAGTCCGTAGGTCGACACTTGGGGTGCTTACCTATATCACGACTTGCATTACATAATAACCAAATTAGATGCAAATGACCCCAATACCTTATGCCATCTGCGATACACGAACATCATCCTATTCTACAGATCAGCTGCCAGGATACCTTAACATGAGCTACCTGCAGAGGAAAACATATTGAAGCCACTGGTAAAAGAATACTAGTCTGGCATACTTTGGCACCAGGGAGACACTAATTTGTTTCGGAGCACACAGGTCAATAACTTTGAACAACGTGTTTGGCGCTTCTTTTTGAAGCCAACCATGCTTGGTGGTCCTTTTGCACCCAAACCGTAAAGATATAAAGCTGGTGACTTACTTCTTGTTCTAGCTGTCTAGGGGTTAAAAAAAGGTAGCCGGACTAAGACGTAACCATAGGGTTCGTATGTTAATAAACACAACGTAAGATATGTTGTCTTATATAATTTCAAAAGAAACGTCGAAACTTGACGACCATTTGAAGCAGTCTAAATGCTATGGAGATTGATTCAAAGTAGATAAAATCATCGAACGCGCTGAGGGTTACGTAAATCAGTTTGTGGCAAACGTAACATTTAGAGAATAATTAATTGACAGAGCCAACAATGCTAAACATATCGATAATACGGCTCCCTACTTCTGAACGATACCATGACTACCATTGAATACGCATGCAGCGAAAATAGCTAACCCCCCAACTGCATTGGATATGGTTCAGTTTCAAGTCATGATACCCACAGCCCAGTGGATTTTGCGTTTTACTAAGTTGTTTTCAATGAGTTAGGCTGACTGTCGATAAAGGGGAAGAATTTCCTTCTAAAAGAGTGAAATTTGATATCATTGATTTCTCTATGTTTGGTCTGCCAAGAAGGCGAGCACGCGCCAATTTGCCTCAACAGAAGGGAAGTACGCCAGCAGTATATGCTGGCTCTAAGATTATCGAACTGTTAACGAGTCGACAGGACAGATTATAAGCATAGTACGTCTATCAACCGGACACGATTACGGTGGCAAAAGTGAATCTTGACCTTATAGTAGCTAAGATCAAAGCGGTAGATTGTCTTTGAGTATCACCATGTCAACTGCTTTGTGGCTTGCTTATGATAGCGGGCTTGATGAGAGTGCTAACTTAAGTGTCCCTGCGCTGCGTGCATGATGATGCCTTTAAGAGATACATGTATACCTGCTGTACGGATGTGCACATTGCAATGTTCGGAAGCCATGCAATAGAGACTATATTTGTGTTCCCATCTTAAACGCAGCGAATTTTTGTAAAGTACACCAGTGGTTACAGACTTTTCTTCATCCCTACCAGGGTTACGTGAGGATGGTTTGGCAGTAAGACCGGGATGCTAAAGAGACATTTTCCTCTGGGTGCCGGCTACATTTCAAGCAGGCGTGAACAGGAAACAATAGTCTTCATCAGAAATATGGTGAGTACAAATAACCTTGATGCAATCTCTATATTCTGATTCTAGTGCTAACTTCATATTTCACACCAAGAGGCGGCACTTTGTACTGCGGCAATATATTCTCCAAGCAAAAATTACGTGGTTCAAATGGTGCTTTTTCTGATAAAAATGGCCATACATAACCTCACACAAGGGACTTATCAGAATCATTACGTTGTTTTTTCTTTCAGCGGAAACCTTATCGTGCACACTATAACACACAGGCCATTAACTTTTGTTTCTACTATGGCCAGGGTCGGCAGATGCAAAAGGGAAAGACTACCGAAGATAAATCGCGAAAGGGGAGAGGTTAAAGATCGAGCTCTGTATGTGTTGAGCGAAAGTTCGGAAAATCCTGGTAACTATTAATGCATTGTAAGGCCAATCCTAACATAGCAAACATGAAAGAGTTGAGATCTGTTAATCAAATGGGTCAGTGGGAAAGGCTGGAAGGAAACATTAGGGTACGGCCTCATGCTCGGGTGTAATTTCCCCTTAAACCTACCCTTTACGAAAACGTACATAGAAAGGTTGCTAAAATTTATTTAGGAATACGGGGGTTAAAAATGGTTTGTTTTTCACCACTTGACAATGTCGTGATTCTTGATTTACTGATAGTTTTACATGGCTTCTCTCATAAAAAGGGTACAAGGCTGATGAAAAAAAAAAATAAGTGGCCCTTTTTGGTCCGGATCGGGTTCTATGCGATGACAGACAAGCTTAACATCTTCCTTCATTTTCTGAGATGCTGTAAATCCCTATCACGATATGTATCCTGCAACTATCGCGGCCGGAGTTGAAAGAAATTTGAACAAACAAAAGGCACGGATAAATACAAGAGTGTCTCGTTTTCTCGGATATATTTCTGAGAAAGTGCTTTGTTTTCGCAATGCTACACTGTAGTCACTTCGTATCATTCAGAAAACAATGTTTTCATGCAGAAAAATCAAACGGCTTTTTCTGGGACATTGTGACCAATGCCTTCCAATCATAACGATTCACCTAAACCCTGTCTTAAAAGAAGAGCACAGGAACAGAAACAAGATGCCTTCTTGCTAATTGTAGCTAGGCATATCACAGCGACCGAACCAGTAAGCATTCAAATAACACGGTTTTAGGTCTTAGTCTGTTTATATACATGCACATGATATGAGCACATTTCGTTCCATAGGGTTATTGCAACGCAAAAAAGCTGAATGTCGTCTGCTTGTTCTGTTACACCATATTCTTCAGTTGGTTTCATCTATAAAGAGGAAATCTTGTAAGCAAAGTCACTGTACCATACCGATACATGAGGATGAGGAAGAACACATTTCGGAGACAATAAGAGAGGTCACAATTACCAATTATCTGTGTATTCAGCTGAATACACAACCCAATACACAGAATTCTTTAGGGCCAGAGATGTGTATTTCCATTATACTGCATTAGATTAACCTCAAATTACAAGACTACTTTTAAAGCTGCAAGAATAAAATTTATGTGAACATTTCAGCTGTGTACATAATTTTTCCACACAAATTTTGCTGTGTTACAACGAGTGGTTTTCAAGTTATTAAGCTGTAAATTACAATGAAAAGTAATGAGAATACACAACTCTAGCCCTGAATGACTTAAATGGCCTCTACATGGCAGCAGTACAAGCTTCTGTTCTTGCTCTCCCCTATTATTTAAAGCAGAAGAGTTCCATACCCCTGGTAGATGAAAAGCCTACTCGGGGTACAATGGGGGTTCATATTAAGTTTTTATCTGTTCCATGATAAGTGCATTATACGGGATCAGCCGAAAAGAACAGCATGGTGCCTTCTATGACCATATGATAGACAAAAGAAAATAACAGCCATTGTTATCTGGTACTCCAGTCACTAATCACATGTCTTTTCATTTAACTGTTTATCAGTGATAAAGCGGACTACACGCTGTGCATCAACATACAGCTTTGTTGTTCAAAGTTTTAAAGGACTGTTTCTAGCATGTATGTATATTACATGCGTCGGTTGGTTCCAGGCGACCCATTATGTGATTCCGACATACATGCCACCCTTGTTCATGAGACTAAACCGTTATTTTATTTACTTTGTTAGTTTTTTACAATGTGTTTATGTCAAAGTATGGGCACCTTGAGGTATTAAAAAGACCCAGTGTATGCTATATATTTGTACAGTCCTGCTTCAACAACAGACAGGGTATCTGTTACTTTCTCATATGAATAACTGAGGGCTAGGTTTCTGTACCGGGCAAGCTTGTTTATGATTCATATTTGACATGAGTATAACAAGGGGACATATCCTTCATTAAAGGTTGCCAGTTCCATATTCTATACTAGAACTAGGAACAAGGGAATTGGGAACTGCTTCGTGGTTCCCGGTTCTAAAGGCAGTCTTTAATCTTTGTTTAGAGTTGCTTGCTTCCAGTTCCTGGTTTTAATGGGAGTTTGTCCTATATAATGCCAAATACAACAATTGAGTTGGTATACATATTGGTATATACTTTGGAAAGTTTAATAAATAATATTGATGCAATATTCATGAGACAAAATTAAATGAAAAATATTTTTGGTCAATTCTGACTGGTCAAGGTTGTAAGTTATGACTCACAACTGTTGACGTAAGTAATATTGTGTAACTATACCTTTGGTCGGTAGTTTTTTTAAACAATCGAATAAGGAACTGGGAACAGGGACCAGTTTCCGGTTCCTTAATCTATACTACCCAGTTCCTGGTTCCTGGTTCCTGCTTCCCGGTTCCCGGTTCCCATTTCCAAATTCTATATTAAAAATAGGAACCCGAAACCGGGAAGCGGGAACTGGTTCCCAGTTCCATTTCCACACTAAGAACTAGGAACCAGGAACCGGGAATCAGGAACTGGTTCCCGGTTGTAAAGTCGGTTCTTAATTTATGTTGACAGTTGCTTAATTGTTTCCAGTTTGTAGTTCTTATCCAGGGAGTTTGCTCTATATGTTACAAATTGCATTGACTGAGTTGGTATATACATTGAGAAGTTCAACAAGTAATATTGCTGTAATATATATGAGAAAAAATAGAATAAACAATTTTTTTTGGTCAATAGTGACTGGCCCCTTGAGAATATAGAACTAGGAACTGGGAACCGAGAGCCAAGATATAGGACGTGGTAAAGACATCGTGGAGCTTGCACCACTAGTATTTAAGGCACTGACAGCTGTGAACAAGACAACCAGACAACTTTATTTCTCTCATTTGGTCAAGCCATGGAATGGGTTCGAAGTTATTTCCAGTCGAAGCACATGGCAGCGGGGCTGTGACCTTACATCCAGTTCGTAATGCCTACCACAACAAACTGCACACTCCCAGAATGTTGACATATACAATGCAAGCTATGTGCATTTGTAGTTTGGATAATGCAGATACCTTCATGTATGCGTCTCGAGTCGATATTTGGCGAAATATTGCACTTGTACAAATGTCAAATCAAACGAATTATGTTCGGTTAAGCCAGACATGTTTTCTGTCAGTTCTGACTGACCTTAACCTCCACGAGGACTGGCTTATGTGGTATAATACGGTTACGAAATCAGTTTTGAAGGGTCACATGTACGCAATACACCAGCATGTGTAAACACGTAGGTTCAATAATGCTCACACAGAGAGCAAATATCAAGGGCTTCCGATTGTTCCTGTCCATATTTTATTCAGAACAATGGTTGGAGAAATACTAGCTTCTCAAAAGTCAACAAAATGCATTGACAAAGCTATATCAGTTAACAGTCGCCACGTTTTATAAGAAATATATAATCGCATACATGTATGTTCCTATTGTCACGAGTAATTTTCAAGTGTTTCAAAACTATTTCAATAAAATTTGAGGGTTTTATTAAATCAAGGGCACGCTTTTATGTACTAGAATCATCTGAATGTCACGTGCCCTGCGGGTTTTATCACCAATGATTTCCTGATGTCACGCTTTCCTGTTATATCTCCGTTGCTAGCTCATCATGTCGTACGAAACATTTTGCCCGTGTATCACGAGAAACATACTGCCCATCTGAACTATTCTGATGATTTTAGGTTAAAATCTCTCGTTAAAAAAAATAATGTAATTGACCTAGCCTTATGTTTCAAGATCCGGAATTGGTCTGGGTATTCCCCAAAGTGCATCTATGAAACTGCTCGTTCACTTCACCAACTAGCAATGGTAAGTTAAAACTGTCGTGAAAAATCCGTATATATATATATATATATATACTTCCTTTGCGCTAAGCTTTAAAGGGCATTGGTTTTAGCTCTGCATCAGCCTGAATGAATTCTTTCGGATAGGTTGGGGGATGCTGAGAAGCAGCAAACATGACTTGTGTCTCATAACTCAAATCAAACACACATAATACCAGCCGCTGTAATTTTTTTCTTAGTTGTCCGTTTTTTGCATTGCTTTTGACAATCCTGTCTGATTTGTACTTGTCAAAATCATATTTTTGTCAAAAGCGCATGTTGTTAGTTTTGTGTGCCTGGTTTCTATTTTGTCCATTCACCCACACTTGTTATTCTCAATATTAAACATGCACAGTGTGGTACGGACAAATTACTGTCAACGCACAATGTGTATTGCACTGTTAATGAACTTTAGAGTACAGAAGGGCTTGACCTTTAAAATTTTTGTGATTAAATATGATTGATTGTTTGCGCTCAGTACCACAGGATATATTCAAATCATTTCGCCTACAAAAATGGTTAATTTCTAAACCCTTTTTACAACAATTGATCTGAAGTACATTTTTCATTGACCAATTTGGGCATGCCACGCGGTCCTGCAATTGTGATTTTTTTATTAAGACAATGTTGTTTTGCAAGAGGAACCATGACAGGAGACCCTTTCATCATGTTTGTCAATTAAAAAAATAGTCGTCGCTCTCCTCAATGTTTTAGACGCTTGGGATTTGAATATCAAACGTGCAAATCACACATGAATGCTCATGGTCCACAGTGTAAATTAGTGAAGCATCTTTCTGTGCATTTGCCTGAATGGGGACTGTTTGGTCTCATAAATCAAGACGTTGTATCATGACAGAAATCAAATGCGTGATGTATGTATTCCTAGGAGTATAAAATTATATTGATTAATTACATCAGTGTGATTTTATTTCCTTCTCTGTGATTTCTGTGCAGACAAACTGTCAAAAATTACGGTGTGCATGGATGACCAGCGTCCTTGCGAAATTACGTCTGTCTTTGCCAGAACCAATGAATGGGGACCAACAGTAATATTTGTCTCGCGAGAATAAGCTGTTGGCAGACTTAGCACGCACTTTCCACCCGTCCGTCCGTTAGTCCGTCCGTCCTTCCGTCCGTCAACAAGAAACTTCGAAGTGACATTACTTCACTAACAACACTGGGTAGGCCTTTCATAATTGGGCAAGTAATTTACAGTGATGGTCACTACAGGTTTGTATCATCACTGTCCTACTTCATTGGTTACATCATGTTTTAATGAGCGTTGTAGAAAACTTCGGAGTGGCATTATTTCACTAACTACACTGGGTATGGCTTTCATACTTGTCTAAATGATTGATAGTGATGGTCACTATAGATTTACACTATCACTGTCACACTTCATTGGTTATATCATGCTTGAATCAGCAATGCAGAAAACTTTAGAGTGGCCTGAATTATGCTGGCGAGAAAAATTCATGCCCCCCCCCCCCCCGTGTGGCTCTGGATCTTTTTAAGATATACGTACTCAAGAGCATTGAAATTAAGACCACTTCCTGGATTTAACATTAGTTGCAGACCTTATTATGTTACATATATTAGCTAATTCTTTATTAACACACAAAAACGGATGTGGTGTCTTTTTCAAGGAGTAGACTGTATGCTACACATTAATATTATGTACAGTTTAGTTAAGGTAGGGAAACTTATTTTATGGCCCGTTTCTTGTGTCTAAACACAGAATAACCCATGCATAATTATATACTGACATCACACTGAATGGCTTATTTTAAAATGTTGCTTATGTAAAAATATAGGAACTATGGTTTATAGACTGGTATATGAATCCAATTTTAATAATTCTTGTTCAGTCGTGTTTCACTTTTCTTGATCAAACGACGCAAGTGAATACAAGTGAAAGAACTGTCCTCGCTCCTCATTTATTTTAGGCGGGTAAGATAAACGATATATGAAGTACTTGACACTAAAGTAATGATGTCGTCAATTATTTTCAAACTAGAAAGCGGTATATAATTTAAATCGGTCTTTAAGCGAAACGTTTACTTCCAACACCTTATTTTAAACACAAAATATTTGTTAAATAGTCATAAAAACACATACACATATTAGAAAAGTCTAAGGCACAAACGATGATAATCTATCGACTGGTCACCCAATTTCTGACACATATATTTTCTTTATCGTCCCTTTCGGTTGTTTGTCAAATGCATGACTATGCTTTAAAGTGGATGAAAAAATGGACGCTGATACTTGGGAGATAATTGGTTTAATCTTATATTATTCAGAAACTCAATTAATCAGCGTAGAATGTTAATATAGAAAGCCCTTAAACATAGATTGAAAATAAAAACCAATGAGAGTATAACATCCAGGCAATAGATAATGCACAAGACATTCCAAATAAGGAATGCAAAGTGATAGCAGAAGAAATAGCGGTCCACAATTCCCTTCGTATAGGAACTTGGCGGTCAAATATTTTTTAAATTTATTTGAAAATGCCATACTACATACTACATGCTACTTACTACATACCAGTTATGATGCCGCAGCGGGAAGTCTGAACAAAAGATAAATGTATTAATGAAAGGACTTAAATGTATTTCTATTCCCAGAAATATTTTTTAGTGACAAACCAATTGATAAGAGTTTAAAAATAAAAACTGCCAGAAGTCTTATTTTAATTTCTAATTTCACCATTGCCTTAATATATTTGTTGAAACAGAAGAACAAAATAGAATTTCCTCTGCTGAGACACCACGAGGAAAAAAGAAGTTTGAACTTTGTCCATCCGGTGCAAATCATTGTTCAACTAGCAAAAGCCTGTAGTAGGTCTGGCAAGAGATATATTGATCTTTCTGTCACCCGGATGAATTTTTTTTTCCATCTTAGGCGTTCTTTTATACATGTTTTTTTTTCTGAAATACGCCTGAAGTTTCGGAGTTTGTTATGGAATATGGAAGAGATTCCATTCATGGATGGTCGTCAGATATAAGGAGTTATGCAAGACATTTGTACGAGCAAAGAAAGAAATAGCATCTGGGCGCTTTAATCTAATATCATATCAAGTTCGGTCTTTGGCTGTTTCGGGCATCAACTTAGAGAGAAATCAACCATTTTATACAGAGATATCAATTTGTGTCTCTGCTGGCGTTTCTCAAGTGGTTCCCATCCTGTTTCAGAATTTATTTTTACTGACTGGTAAGTCTAAATGACCCTGGCTATGACCAGCTAAACCATCGCAAATCACGAGTCTATTCCACAGAGGGTCAACGAAACAAAAAATATACAGGATTGAATACACGTCTGTTCGGTACAGGCTGCAAACATTTCAAAATGGCCGTCAAATTTCTTTATTTAGCTACTATGAATCATTTATGCGGGGCTACCCAGATAGATTATTTGGAAACATGACACCGTAGTGGTTGTGTTGTGTTAATAGTTGGTTCAAATACTAATTTCAGATGATCGAAAGACCTTTCCTTACTAAATAACATAAGTTAGTTTGGGTAGGATGAATTATACCAGCCACTAAATTGACCAATCGGGTGCCGCTGCTTGGTTTTGGTTTAACATGAATGCGCTTTCAGCTTGGTAGTCTACTTAGGTGTTAAGAGAAGTGTCATCAGCGAACCTTGGTATTTGAAATTGAACAACATGTACGATATTTGTACATGAAATGTATAAAAAGGCCTACTGGTGAACTCCAAGAGACGTGTGCTTCGGTTCTTAATCATGCAAAAGTTTTATCTTGGAAAATGACACGTTGAGAATTGTCATGAAGTTCGTTACCCATCTGATTAAGGAACAGCGCATATCGGCATATCTAAAGATCAAGCCTGAGTGGTATACGTTATTAAATGTTTTCATGATATCACAGAATACCACACGTACTTCCAATTTAGATTAAGTACCTTTAGAAAATCCATTGTGCAGAAACTATAACTTATTCTTCGTTCCGACACCAGGAGCTAGATGACACCAGACAACTTTCTTCGGACAAAAAGTTATAGTCTTTTAGAAAATTAAACACTTGTTTGAACATAGCATGGTCAAAGACTTTTCCAATACGAAGAAAGAAATGCAGTTTTCATGTGGTCCAGCTTTCAGAATCAAAGCAGGGCTGTTTCACTTTATTTTGAAGGCAAATAAGATTGAAAACGGAGAGAAAGTAATGGGTTTCGTTAGCGAATAAGAAATGCTTGACACACTTTCTTTCTACAAGGCAAAAATATTATGTAGCCACAAGCCTGACCGACATTCAAAAACTTCAGTATACCAAAAACAGTTTCTTCGGTGAATTGAAGGTGTTTGCACTACACTGATCGAGGAATAAAAACACATGAAAGATATTTGCTCAGCATTAATGCCCCAAAATTACAAAAGTTGCGAAAAATAGAGCAATAGACAAATTAGAATTGCCAGACATAATAAACGACCTTTTGATACAAATTCTTGCAAGTGTTTTTTCTTGGTGTGGTATTCCTTCTCTGCTAACCGTGCACTACTTTTGTGAATGCATCGCAAGTCGCTTGAAACAGACGAAAATACGTTTACGTAAAATTTGATAGCAAAAGATTGAAAACATAAGAACTTTTTGGGGATGAATAGAATCTCAATTTAGACGTCAGAAATAGAATCTTGTATGAATGTCCGTTAAACGAACGTCACCGTGGCGATATTCGCATACTTTGCTGGATCTCATTCGCTTGGGGTATATCAGATCCAAAGACCTAAAGTTGACATTCAGATTAATTTTGTTTTATTTATCTATCTTGAAATCTCCCATCACATTTAACCACACAACGATGGCACACATTATAAAGCATTGTATATACTGTTAGAAAATGTGCATGCAGTAGCAATATGTCGCAGGCAGACTACATGGACTAGTACACTAAACAGTGGTCGGTATTCTGCTGTACTGTATGTTTGCATGTCTGTTCCAACTGAATCATTTCGTCAAAATATACCTGTAGGGATTCTGTGACACAAATGGATTGTTCATAAGTTCTTCGGCTCAGACATATTTTAGTCCAGTCTACGTGGTCAATTTAAAGCCTCTGTGAACACCTGGTGACCATATAATGGTATTCGCAGGCATAAAGACGACCTTCAAATCGGTAGTGACAACACTTGGTGTACTTGTATGCTACTGTGGTGCACGGAAATTAATTAATTACACACATAAACACAATATTAAGTCATTTATAGTTCAGTAGCATGTTAATAAAAGTATACATTTTTATGACATCAATCTATAGAAAGTTTAATTGGATTTGGCCATCAGCAATAATAAGCACGTATATCATACAATATTCTATAACGATATGTGCCACGTGCGCATGCAAAAATGTATATCTTGTAAGGCTGCCATTAAACGGATGGAGTGTAAAGTGGTCACAGTTTATCTAAACTACAATATGAAAACTGTTATCACTGTATCCTTGTTCATAGATGGGAATGGTCCTGGGTCGATGAGTTTTTAAAGGCTTTCTTAAAACACATGCAACTTACTTGAGGTAGTATTTGGCAGAAAGAATTAATCAACCCATTTCCCGTTCACAACTTACATAAACATGTACTCTTTGTTTTTGTGTTGCTATCTTGCGCGTGCGACCTAACATCTCGTAGATGCAAGTTAAACGTGTTTTTTTTTTTCTGGCGCAAACACACTTCTAAATCCACTGTGATGCTTGATTTAGTTTAGACTGTAACTTGTTTTTGTTTGTTTGTTTGCTTGTAGCGAGTGTTACAAATGCTTGGGTCGGGTGTTGGGCATTGACGAGGCGGCAGACCTTAAATTGCCTAACGTCTATCTAATTAAGTTGTGTTTCGCTTTAGTTTTTGAACGTGTGGTGAAGGTTGTTTATGGGACCACAACCCTAAGAGTCGGTAAGGTCATTGCTGTTCCTGGCATACTTCAGACCGTGTCCTTCGCGGTAAAGTGTAAACAAACGTATCACTACTAGTTTGTTGATACACATGTACCATGGGCACAAAGTTACATTTTGCAACTCCCCATTGGTAAATATGTAGATACACTCTTGGTATATTAAGGCATGATGCCCATCGCTTGCCTTACGTGTCTACACATGCTCATAAGCATTGCACGCTGATACCCGCTTTTGAGATAATTGCCTGTCAGTATGGGATTAAGTCTTAACTTTTAATTCGATTTTCGTCTTTACAAAACGTCAAATCATCAGGAACCTAACAGACGTTTTGGAAGAACTTGGGGCGGCTATGATTTATTTTTCTATGAATAGCTACATAATCAAGAGGCTTTTGCGCTCCATGTAAGGCAATTACATTTCTAGGAATGGAAATCCCAGGGACAAAAACTACCGTTGTATGTCTTCCGCCGTGAGAGACCCTATCCAAATAGAATTGAAATGCATATGCATACAACGCAGCTTGCCAGGACGGAAGCCATATTCTAACATACATTTGATTTGTTCCTGACACTGTGACTTGCATTGTTACGAAACACGTCCACCTCTGCAGGTGTTTTGGCATGATGCACTTCAGGATTATTACCACTTGAAATCAACTAAGCTTGAATGGTGTCTGGAGTTTGCTTTAAGAATTCCGGGGCTAAGGGATAGCCATTAAGGGCGTCGTCTCGGGGCTTCTGTCAAGTTTGATACAGTGCTATTGGTTAGCATCTTCTTAGAAGTTGTGAATGCATTTAAAGTACCCAAACCCATGAGATGATATAATGCCCTTTTGCAAGATATTACAAGTAATTGTTTGATCAAGATCGGGACATTGGTCTAGAATGCCGACTTAGATGCAACGAGGTGACATGGTAAAATCGGTATGCCTATATTTTCTTGAGCACGCTCCGTTTCCGCGTAAAATTTCTGAGGTCTAGTTTACCAACAGTTTGCATGCAGTTCAGACCCTTGCTATCAGGGGACATGTCGATACGGACATTAAACTTCATTTTACCAGATCAGATGACAAGATTCCGCAGGCGTAATCTCTTGCAATAACAGTTTTCTTCGGCATTAATCTCAGAATCTCTTTAAGAGCCAGGAAAAGGTCATAACGTTCCTCTTTCCATAAACGTAATCTTCATTTTATGTCCAACCTTTTCACGCGCCGCTGTAAGAGACATATAAATGTATTCTTGTCACTGCTTCTTGCCTAACACGGAATCCCAGCCTGATGATAAAATAACAGGTTTTCAGGCGTATCAAGTAATCTCCTCTTCCTTTATGACACAAAATATTGCGTCGCAGACTGCAAAAAGGTGACGAAGAAATGCAGATTTTTTTTTCACTGTCGTCACATGCATCTATAGCTGAAGCACAATAGTCACTTTCATTTTAAATTTCCCACGATCATCGTAATTGTTGGCTTAACAGCTTTCCTAATTATTCAAAGCAGAAGTATGCACTTAACAGTCCGTCAGTAATAGATTTTGAAGAACACAAACAATTGAGAAGTATAAGCTGATGAAATATTAAAACTTAATGAAACTTATCAAAAGATTTAGCACTTTTCTTGACAATGATATGCATTTTAGCAGTCATATAATTAAGAAATAAATCCGCCATTAACGTTAGCAACATTTAGAGTTCGTATCGTTCACATGATATATTGTTCGGGAATCATAATAAAGATCTGATTCCCATTCAATTTGAACGTCTTGTCTTAGTGTTGATTTACAAGTCTGTTCGCTGCAAGTGTACCAGTTATCGTACCATGACTTTATATTTTGCAACCTGCCTTTGTCAATAGGAGACAGATGATTCTATTATTTAAGCATGTAGAGGCCAACTTCGCAGAACACCAATATCGACAGCGTGAAACTATTGTTGAAGTGGGCCCAAACTCGAACGTTTTTTGTTTTCATATTCAACCTCGGATTTCTAAACGTTCTGCCCGTGATACTGTATTGGTATATATTTCAGCATTATTGTCAACCTGTAGAAATAGAACGCACGACAATAGAGACTTATTGATCACTCTGTTCGTAAAGCAGGTTTCCACCGAAAGCATGATTCGCAAGATAATGGTCACTGCATCTTCTGCCTTCACATTGAAAATTATTTTGCTCTTGGCTACGCTGACCACGCAACAGGAAGAAGCTACTGGAAGTGGCCAATAGTTGAAATCTAGAATGAAGAGAACGATAGCCGTCTAAATTTTGAAGAGCTTGGTTCGTAAGTGTGATTGTTGAGGTAGCGGTGACGTTTGATAGCCTCAACTTGTCTGATAGTTTGATCAGGGGCGCGGCCTATTAGCATAGTCAATATTAATTACCATAGTATATTTGTAAGTTTGGCGAGCAGCAACGCGAATTGTGCCACTGAAGAAAGATGATGGAGTGTCGCCTCATTAGTATGCATTAGTTGCCGTATTCTGCTAGTAGGCAATAGGGCGAAAGAAAGAACTCATATTTGTTGTACCTCGTCGACGCCAAGTCAATTTCTTCTGCATTTCACTTCTAGAACAGGACTTTGCTTCACAGTATTTTTGAGCAATAGATTTTTGTTCAGCCAAAAAGGAAACCTGTAATGCAATCTATAAATTGTAAGGCGGTCATAAAGATACTGCTGTCAGTTAGGAAGACTTGACAAATAAAAACAAATGTCATTTATGCAAATCTCATTTGAGTACGGACCACTCTGAGAACGAGGCTATACAGGAGACGGGATTATGAATAGTTCATCGAATACTGCTGATCACTAATGATCACGACAAGAACTGGTTTGACCCACGTTCTCACAAAGCGCCCGAAGGGGTCTGGAGGATAAAAATGTCATATGCTTCATTGTTTCTCGGTATTTGTTTCGTAATAATAAATATTACAGTAAAAAGTCAAATTGCAAAGGAGTCCTAACCGAAAACTAGAAAAGAAGATTTGCTTCACTGCAAATCTGTCTGGGTGCCTTCAAAATGAGACCAGTTTGAAATGCTACACTTTGCCATTGTTCAACATAATCTCAATTTCGTGTATGACCCTAATTTTCATAAAGTAAAATGCTACAACTTTGGTTCTTGGTTCATTGGATGTGGCCATGTCACAAACGTATAAAGTGAACTTTGAATGGAGCTAGTATCTGTAATAGTTTTGAAGCTATACAACATTTTAATATTTTGCATTTTCCTAATTTTCATAAGTTGAAAGCCTACAACTTTGGTTTATGGTTCATTGGATGGGGCTTTCCCTCAAACCTGTAAATTGAAGTAGGAATGGCACCGTTATCTATAATAGTTTTGAAGCTATTCAAGATTTAAATTTTGCATGTTTACCTTCTTTGCATAAATTAAAATCCTACAACTTTGGTTCATGGTTCACTGGATGCGGCTTTGCCACAAACACATAAATTGAAGTTGAAATGGTATGTCTATGTATAATAGTTTTGGAGATATTCAACTTTGAAACTTTTCAAAGCCCCTTATTTGCATGATTTGAAATTCTACTTAACTTATACTGTCCATTGTATTGGCAGGTGTCACAAACCTATACATACACATTGAAATTTTGAGTATCTGCAATATTTTGGAAGATGTGGACCTTTCAAAATTTTAATTGCCCCTAAATTTGCTTCCTTTCAAACATCATGACTACTCCAAATGAGATGCACAATTTCACTGGATCAGTCAGTCAGCATAGCAAGTTTGGTGGTTTTTGGAATAATAGTGCTTGAGAAAATCTCCAGACCAACTTGGTTATGAAGAAGGAAAGAAAGAAAGAAAGAAAGAAAGAAAGAAAGAAAGAAAGAAAGAAAGAAAGAAAGAAAGAAAGAAAGAAAGAACAAAGGGAGGCAGGGAGGGAGGGAGCGAGGGAGGGAGGGGAGAAAGAAGGAAAGAAAATTCCAGTGTTTCCTGATACAGTGACACCTCTCTAAACTGGACACCCTGGGGACCAGAAAAAAGTCACCCATGGGACCAGAGAAAAGTGCCCACTCCTGAGAGGGTCAGCCCTTTTGGGCAGTGTGGATGAGCATGTGTGCACATATATGTACATTATTCATACATGCATATATATATATATATATATATATATATATATATATATATATATATATATATATATATATATCATATATATATATTTATATATATATATGTAAAGTGTATACATATTATAATTCAAGGGGATGTGTATACATGCAATACAAAATTTTCTTCTTCGTTTATTACATAAACAAAGTTTAACAGAAGCTGTCAAGAAACTACATAAACATGTACGTGGAACCAAGAACAGACTTCTTCTCATTGGTTACAAGTAAACAAAGGCATGAAAGTGTCTACTAAGATGACACAAATTCTACCCTCCTTGATCACTGACTCAGCTCTGTATGTAGTCTATTTTTAACCGAGGGTACACTCAGGCTTGTTCTGCCTAGAAGTCCAGTCCCTCTGATCCCTTGGGACTGATTAGCTCAGCAAAAAGACATTTCTAGCATGCATGGATAGAAAGCTGCCAGGTTCAAGCTAATTAGTTATGAATGCAAAATGGTTGCCTGGCACCATGGAGGTCAAGCAATAGGTCATACAGCAACAATTCAAGGCCTTTATGTGGATTGGTAAGAAATTTGGTGAATTTAGCGTACATCAAAATTCCCCAATGTTTGTTTGTATGCTATTGGATTTGCCAGTTGTCTCAAACCTATATGTGTAAGTTAGAACTTTGTGTCTATCTCCAATAGTTTAGAAGATATGGAGCTTTTAAAATTTTAATTGCCCCTCATTTGCATAATTTTAATCATCCTGACTATTCCAAGTCAGGTGCCTAATTTTACTGGTAGGTTATTCACCACGGCAAGTTTGGTGGTTTTCGGAAAAGTAGGTTCCGAAAAAAATCTGGTCGTAAGGAAGAAAGAAAGAAAGAAGGAAAGAAAAAAGAATTCTTGGAAAAACAAAATGTCTGGGTTGGCACCCAGATATGGCACCCAGACATAATGAAGACTTGTGTGGCAAAAGATAACGACGTGATGTGGCTAATTAACTTCTATTCTAGGCTGCTGTGTGGTAGTCTGATTCGAGAAAGGGCAAGGACACGACGATACTCTAATAGCTTTAGAACAGGATTAATGTCGATTAAAGACGGCAGAACAAAATGCGTTGGTGTGCATTAAAATAGTGTCATTGGAAAGATTTCGAAACGTACTTTGACTTTGGAAATCATTCCATTCTTCCCTATTCATGTGTGAAGTTTCACTCCAGATTCCAAATTAACACATCCCGGCATGTTTGTGGTTTTGTAGATACACGAAAACAATTTAACTCTATCTGTCTATCCATCTGTTTGTTTACACTACTGATGTCCCGCATCTCATTGTATAAAATATCAGCATATGCGATAAAGCAAGCAAAATGTTTTCTTCCCTAAGCAAGGAAAACGTTAGCTGTGGCAGAAGTAAAAGGTCACAGAAGACAAACGCATGCCCGGACTAACTATTCCTCAAGGTGTTTGGGAAGATACCGCCAAGGGTTGAAGACCAACATGAAGGTACTGTATTTGGTCAGCACCTTATCGAAAAGACAGAAAAAAACACATATCACATGAAACGCAAATGGACACGAAGGTGTTAAAGATAGTCAAAGCAAATATTCCAGGGACAAAAAAAAAAAAAACGAAAGTGATTCTGGCAAGTTGGATGTTGCCCACACTGGCCAAGTCCCCCGCCGTATCAAGATGTGGGGATTGAATGATGCATCTTTAGATTGGGAGTGCATGCGTAGTTATGAAACTTCCGGTTGTCTTTGAATATCTTGCAGTAAATACGAGCCATTGATATGAATTCTGGTGCTGCTTTGGTCGACATCATTCAAAAGGACGCACCCAAACGTACATGCAGATTTTCCTTCAAACATGGCAAAATATGTTGCTTTCGCCAAACCAGCAACCTGGATAAAATTAACTGTTTAAAAAGTCAGAGTTATGTTCTATAAACATGCACAAATGTTAGTAACACTAGTGATCTTCCATCAGGAGGTCCGTAACATGGCTGTTGATTTTCACCGTTACCGATCGACAAGGTCAAAGATTTAGGCCGGAAATGATACGCATGTCCCCCATTTCATTTAATATATGTGCAGCCATGCACCCTTCATAGAGGAATAAATATAACTTCTTAGTATATATATATATATATATATATATATATATATATATATATATATATATATATATATATATATATATATATATATATACATATATATATATTTATACATGTGCTGGTGTATAAATGTGAACATTTTACAAAATCTTTGCTTCAGTGAATGTTAATTGCCGTAAATAGCAACGAGTAATCTGAAAGTCTTCCCAGAATTGGTGCAGCGTAAGGGGTAATGAAAAAAAACTGAATAAGGAAATGGGGACGCATTATCACCCACACCTCCAGTAGGCTACCATGCTGCATATGTCGGGATTGGGACTGCTGAAGTGGAAAAGTAGATTCATTGCCCAGTATGTTTACTTTGGCCAGCATATGGTAACTCTTGAGCCAATTATCTTTAAACGCAACAACAACAACAACAACAACAACAACAACAACAACAACAAGGGGTGTACACTGAGGCCTTGCAAATACAGATAAGGAAATCCGACTACGGGGGGGGGGGGGGGGGCAAACTACAGCCGATACCTATCACACGATTTAGTCAGCTTTTAGTCAGCTCTTGAGTGCGCTGACCCAGCGACATATCGTGAACTCTAGCACCTCTACCGGCGGTCACAGTGTACAATTGTGTTACCACAACGAGGCTGGGGTGCATTGCTCTTCCGACAACAGCACATAGAGACTCTATGTTGGCAAGCTCACTAGCGTCTATAGTCTGTTTCTTTCCTTCCTTTCTTTTTTGTTTTGTTGTAGAAGCTGTTAAAATATTACATAAGCAGTGAATTAATTGTTACATGAAAAATATCGAACACTAAAGTTGGTAACATGCAGACACAGGGAATACCCTGGGATTATGTGGAGACTGGACTCTTGTCAATGAAGTAAAACATTACGCAGACTTCATTTAGTTGACAAAATACATGCACTACATGCCACTGTAAATTAATGCGTACTGGACCATGGCATCATCGGAAGTCACTAATTACACAAAATAAAACTATTGATTTTATTTTAACCGTGGCTTTTTTTACATTTGCTGCCGTCAGCATGATAAAAGGCAAGCACTGTTTCATAATAGTGGAAATATTTGGCAGATTTTATATATGAATCTGGCGATTTCAAGTTATTGAGTAACAGTTTTGCTCTTCTCTATTTTCTTGGTCACCTGGCTTTTAAATCATCATCATCACCATTATTATTATTATTATTATTATTATTATTATTATTATTATTATTATTATTATTATTATTATTATTATTATTATTATTATTATTATTATTATTATTATTATTATTATTATTATTATTAGAAGTAGTAGCAGTAGTAGTAGTATTTCCTTGACTCTCTTTCAGTGTAAATGGCGACTGTAAAGAAAACATCATTCTTAGGTGCAAACTTGTTTGATGCGATGCCTTGTGTTGTGGTGTTGCTGATAATGGCAACCGCTAACGGACGCAAATTCCTTGCGTTTTACCGATATGATGTGTATTGTTTTTCTCTAAATGCAGTGCAGCAATGCAAACGCAACACAACGCATCACACTAAATGAGTTATCACCTTGCTACGTGTCCTCTCATCTGACAATAAAACAAAGCAAAAACAAGAAACAGTGGCGCAAAGAGAACAGACCCGCCCCCCCCCAAAAAAAAAAAAAAAACAAACAAACCAACAAACAAACAAACCAACAAACAAACAAAAAGAAACCTCCACCGTGCAAAAATTAAAGACCCTCGAAATTCATGATTACACATTGAGGTGAAACGCTGGCACGATAAAGTGTTTTATAAAATGCTTACATGCCTTTCTTATGTAAGTATATGAAGCTTTCTTTGAGACTTTGACACTCAGTAAAGTTTTGCGTGTTTTGTGGCCTCGAAGTTCTAAATATATCCTCATCTGAAAGATCTTGACGCACTCTTATATTGCTACATAGCGCAGATATTGTATCACGCCAAAACAGAGAATGCCCGACCTCTGTTCCTAAATGACAATAGAGATCCCACAAAGGGTGTACATGAGTCTTTGCTCTGCAGAAAAATGACTTTCAATTTCCGTTCTATGAGGCTTGTCAGTCAACCTGTGGAATATCCCGCAAGCATTTCTTCCCCGCGAAAATATCATTTTGTATAGCTCATCAGTTAAGGTGGCAGGGAAAAATTATGTCTATGGCAGAAAATGCTCCTGTGATTCTGAGATAATACATTCAGCCCTGTAGCTGGTCCCAACAATGGTCACATACACAAAACCCAGACGTCATTCCATGATATATTTTATAGATTTACACCAACCCATTTTTTAGCTTCGTTCATGTCAATATATTGTCTGAGTATCCACATACAATAAGCTAGTTTTTTCTCATTGGATAATTTCCTGAGCATAGCACTAACTAAATAAATGTACAGTGCAATCGACAGGCATTTTGATTTTTCCCTTCCCACCTACTTCTATTAACCCTCTCCCGCCAACTTTGTTACGACTAAGTCAACAGGTGTCGCATCAAACCCGCCTAAACTAACACAGCTGAGCCGGGGATGTTATGCTGATGACCACATTTAAAATAAATTCGGATTTTATAAGCAAACTTATCGATTAATGAAAACATCAGTGAAGCTGACTACATTTAACGTTCATGTGCTTTGGGTCAGTTTGAGCGGTACAGAGTTGCAAGAAGAGAGTGTGTAACAATGATATGTCCTCAATCGCAGTTGTATAGAGACCTGATTACAGACACTCGGAATGTTCCTTTTAACCCTCGTAGGATGAAGTGGTTGAGTCAACAACTTACCAGAACGCGTTGAGTGTTGCAGTTACGTAGAAATATGTTACTCCCATCTAATACCGCAGAATTTTTAATTAAAACTATTGGCACCCCTTCCCAGGGCTTAACATTGAATCAAAGGCATGCAGCAAAAGTCATTTGTAATTACTGGTCTCTGGGACCGGTTAGAGGTGGCAAGTGTTAATGTTGCTTGCTGCTGCCTCTTCCCTAAGATGGTTTGACTCGAGACAGATTACTACCCCGGTTAAAAAAAAATTCCAGTTAATTTCCTTGACTATCGTATGACCTGGTCGACTATAATTACGTTCTTTGTTGTAATCGTGTGCGACGGAGAACTGATAAGCAATTTTTGTGACTATATTTGCAATACCCCTACCACCTGTTCCCCAGAGTTTCTTTTACACAAGCGTATATTAATATAGATATGGTGTAGTGCTCAAATTATTTACCGAAAAACAGGGCCCCATGGACAAGAATCAGATCTTGCAACTATTCTTTGAAGATTCGGAAATAAATGTCACCTTTACTCTAATCGTATATTTTGGAGGCGTGGCCAAATTTGCTCCACCTCCCGCCCTTCGAGAAGGAAATATGGGGAGAGAGAGAGAGAGAGAGAGAGAGAGAGAGAGAGAGAGAGAGAGAGAGAGAGAGAGAGAGAGAGAGAGAGAGAGAGAGAGAGACAGAGAGATGTTGAACATGAACATCACAATAAACAGCCAATTAGCAGCTATCATGCATGAAATGCAGTATTTTGGCTGGTAGGCTGACATGCAGGGAACAATATAAACGTCCTTGACAAGATAAAAATGACGGCTATTCGACTATTCACCGCTTGACTTTTTAATTGTTAAAAAAAAAGAAAAGAAATGTTTAAGAGTACCGTACAATCTAAGGGAAAATAGTTTATGCAGTGACATAATGAGAGAAATAAATGGTCATGAAGGCATACCAATCAAAGATGTTTTTATTGTCTTCCCTTCCTGCGAGGTATATTTATCTCAGCTTCTGTTACGTTTTCATATCCCCACCTTTGGTTATCAATAAGATCATGGGTCTTCCTGGCGGGACATATATCGGTCTAACTTAATGAATAAATTTGCACCGAAATGGGTTTCTATTAACAAAAGACCCCCCAGAAGACAGGAGGCCATCCACGGCAGTGGCGAACTGAAGAGGCTTTTGTTTCACACAAAATTGTCACGACTAAACTGCAAACAGTAGATCGAAACAACATAATACTCTGTCTGAGACAGATCAATGCTCAATCACCGGCATGAGTGTGGTCTTTTACCAGTAAGATTAACGTAAATGTAATGTGATGAAATGACTAACTATGGAACTACAATGGTGTCACTAAAAGTACTTACATACATATTTATTTTATATTCCATCCATCCGCAGACTAATGTAGGTATAACTGCTTATGGGTGCCTCGGCTTCCGTAAGACATTCAAATGCACCTAGTCTTTCTAGATTGGGAAAGATGACGAGACATATATTTGCAAAATTCTATTCAAGTGAATGGTACACAGATCATGTATTGTATTGATTATTGACTTGTAATCTATTGTAAGGCTTAGACCTGTTTCTCCGTTGATTACTGAACTATGTTAAAACCAGCATACCAATTATCTACCACCAGCAAGTCAATCGCATTGAAATCACATCCTCAGCGTTTTCATTCGTTTGACAATGGACTGAGCCATACCGGGAATCGTCGTCGTTCTCGTGTTTCATTAAATACGATCAGAGTATCAGTGGTGAACATAGCCAAAATCTGCATAATGAACATCTTAATACCCTTCCAATAAAGATGAACTGGCTCATGACATCGGACTTCAACATATTTTCCCTTTATTTGAAAGAAGCTTAAATTGAGTCTCACTATGAACCCAATCGGTTTGAGAAAGTCGCGTAACAGCTTATATGATAATTATTTTCGTGTGGTTTTAACTCTTATTGCCCACGGTGTACATATGAAAAGGGGGCTGCAGCTGGTTCATTCTCATTATGAATTCAGTGCAACATCCCTCACACAGGGCGTGTCCAGTTCCGAAGACGATACAAGACATAAGAAATACAGCAAACACGCCCAGTTGTAGATCAAAATACACAACGAGAGGCTGCTTTTGCATATAATGATTCAGGGTAATATTGGAATAGATAGATCAACATCAGTTCCGTTTACTTGAGTTTGATGTATGGTTTTATATGCAGAGAAGTCCACAGATTTTTGGTAATCCGTTGTATATAACCGTTATCAAAGCGCTTAGAATTTATATAGTACAAATATAGTTCAAGGACAAGGATCGGCTTTGAAAGCCAATGTGACCACATGTGAAGTCATCGGTCCTGACTCCGTTTTATACTGTTTAAGATGTCTAACCCTTGCATCTCCGTATTGCTTAAGAGCAACATAGTAGTAAATTAGGTAATTCTGAAGAATTCTAAAAAGAAAAAGAAAGCCTGATGGAGGAGAGTTAAGTACTTTTTTAATAGAAATCAAATCATACCATCCTGTCTATGTGTTGGGAAGTACGTAACAGATAATGCCTCTAAAGCAGAGCAATTTAACGTTTTTTGTTTATTTTTTTCTTAAGGCAAAATAATATTGATACATCTGCAGTCCATAATCCTACATCTCCCGACCGTCCACCTATTACTATCGGAAATTTGAACATTTGCGATGATGAAGTACTTGATATACTTAAATGTCTAGATACAAGAGGCCCTAATATAGGCTGGTGAGCCTGTCGGCCGATTGTTTTTTGAATAAAATACGTTTAAACCAAATGTCTAGATATAAGCAAAGCTTCTGGTCTCGATGGGATAAGTCCCAGGCTCTTGATAGAAGCTGCTCCGTAATTTGCAAACTACTTTCTATATTATTTAATATGTCTTTAAGTCAAAATCAGTTTCCATCTATCCGGAAAGAAGCGCACGTTACCCCAATTTACAAGAAAGGAGACAATAACTTGTCCAACAATTATCGGCTTGTGTCATTATTAAATTGTACAGGAAGGGTATTTGAAAGGGTGTTTCAAACATGTGTTTAACTTTTTTTCGCGACCATATGGTCATTTCTGCCAACCAATCTGGTTTTATGCCGAATAATTCGACGCTAAACCAGTTACTTTCACTATACCACGAATTATGCGTGGCTATTGATAATGAACAAAAAGTAAGAATTGTCTTCGTTGACGTAAACAAGGCCTTCGACAAGGTCTGGCATAAATGTCCTGTATACAAATTAGGGAAAAAACGGTGTCACTGGTAATATCTTGACATGGTTCGAAAATTTCTTTACGATTGCAAACAGAAAGTTGTTCTCAATGGACAATCTTCTAGTTGGGGTACCATTACCGCTGGTGTCCCCAAAGGATCCTTCTGGGCCCCTTGTTGTTTCTAATTTACATCAATGATATTGTGAATGTTGTAAATTCAAAATATCAAACTCTTCGCCGATGACACTTCTCTCTTTCTTACTATTGAAGATCCGGCCCATGGAGCAGCTATCGTCAATAGTGATCTAGCTTCTTTCGATGAATGACCTAAAGGATGCCTAGTGTCCTTCAACGCCCTGAAAACTGATGCCATGCTTATTTACTCGAAGAGAATCACCTGTGATCCTCCACTTCTTATTTCCCAAGGTCGCCAACTCGAGAATGTACCGGAATATAAACACTTGGGGCTTACTCTAAAATCTGACTTAAAATGGAATTCTTATATTAAAGAAATCGTGACCAAAATCTCTAAACAGTTAAATATTATGAAAACCTTGATGTATCGTCTTGATCACGAATCACTTGAAGTGATTTATGTGTTATTCATTAAACCAATCATGGAATACGGCAATGGGGTCATGGATGGTTGTGCACAAACCGATAAAAAACTCTTAAAGGATATACAATTGTATGCGGCCCTACTGTAACGGGAACTATGAAAACTACGGCCTGCACGAAGTTGTGCAAAGAAACTGGAAGGGAGACTTTGACAAATCGAAGAGACACGTCCAATCGTATTATGATGTATAAGATAGTGCATAAATTAACCCACAGCTATCTATTCACTGCTCTTCCCAACACCCAAACTCCGGAGGGCAATACTAGCCTTACCTGGGCAAGTTCTAATTCAAGTGCACGTTCTGACTTACCATCTTTTAATTCCCAAACTGCCTTTTTCCAGCAATCTTTTCTTCTTCTGCAATCACTCTATGGAACTTACTTCCATCAAGGAGGCTAGAATAGATCTATTCTAGGCTCCTTGCTTCCATTAAAAACTCGAAATTTGCCAACTGAATCCCAACTAAAAGAGATATTTATCAATTCTACACTCCTGTTTGCATATGGGCCGCGGCCAATTAGACGAACATCTCTTTTAAAATAGGTATAAAGGAGTCAAGTTTAGTTTAAACATATTTATTTTCACTAGATTACCCAATAGTACATAGAGTATAACTAATCTAGGGGTTCTCCAGACACGGAGACGCACAAAATGATATGTACAAGACGCATAGGACAATACAATGTACAAACATGTGACTACGCACTGAGGTAGACATGCTGTAATACAATTAAAAAAAAAACAACTCAATATTTATCATTCCAATCCAATTAAGAAACATGCATATTTACACGAATAAACTTAGTGGCAAGCTAATGCATCCTCAACACAGGGAGCGACTGAAGGGGAGGTTATAGCCTGCTGGGCGCGGCCGAAGCACCCTGGCTGCAAACTCACACTGCCACTGTGGAACCACTTGTGCAACCTGCAGCTCGGGTGTGCCTTCCCGCCTTGTCATTGTCGACCCACCTGCGGAGTGTTGACTCATATGTGGGAGCATTATACATGTGTTCTTACAGACCTCTTGGATAAACCAATGATCTGAGGAATGAATATGCAAATGCGACACGATAGAGAACATGGCAGTATTAAAGGTGCATACATTGAATATACAAGTACACTGCAATGGTATATGCTGATTTCGAGATACATCTTTGGGATAAGATACTACCCAGTTACAATATAAATCGGCGTGTTTCAACAGTAAAACTTTGCATGGCTCTGCATGGGCTAACAAAGGAGTGATGGTAAGCAGGAGCTTCTTTCTTTCCTGGGCATATTTAGGGCAGTAGAGACAAAAGTGTTTTAAATCTTCAGTTGGGATGGATCAGGCACAGGTGGGCTGTCGAATGATATTTACTTTATGGACATCGGAATTAAGTCTGGAGAATCCTAATCGTAACTGGGTATGACAGATACTAGCAAATCGCTGACCATGGGAGTAGAAATCTGGAGCAATGTCGGTCGCTAGCACAGTGGCTTTGAGTTTCGACTTAAAGATTTGAAGGGAAAGGTAGTTACGGATATCAGTGGGGAGATTATTCCATAGTTTGGTGGCATCAGGGAGAAGGGAATTTTCAAACCGTTGGGTTCGGCATTTGATGAGGCCAAGGTTGCTGATAGGCCTATGGCGGAGCGTACGACCAGCAATGGCGGGGGCGCGCGGTATACGGTTGGATAGATAGGAAGGAGTTAAGTTAAAATACATCTTATAGAAATGGTTAGTTTGAAATATATGGGTCTACTGGCTAGTGTTTGCCAACCAAGTTCATCTAAGAGTTTGTTATGAGGTGGATGTATGCCTTAGTGCGCCAGTGCATATTTTAGCTGTCTCGTACTGAATCGACTCAAGTAAATCACTCAGACCTTGCCCACAATTATCAAAGAGAACACAACCATATTCAAGAATTGGCCGAACCATTGAAAACTTTAATCCCTCCAGTTTTCATCGGGATAACCTAAATTTGAATCTTCGAATAAGTCCAATACGCTGTCTGGCTTTGTTTTGTGTGACATGCGCGACCCAAGAAAGATTGTTGGCTACAGTAATTCCAAGGTGAGTATGGGTGTCTTCCTCTGGTATGGCGGTACCACCTAGCGGGATAGGGGGGTGATGAGGTTTATTGATTTTGGCCGAGAAAATAACTGAAATGTATTTTATGGCATTAAAAACCCTCGCGCCTTAATTTATCCCAGTGGTAGATAATTGAAAGATTTGTGTTCAAATGGTGTGCTGAGTCGGTAGGGTTTTGAACTATCTCAAGTATGTTGGTGTCGTCGGAGAAAATGTGGACATCACAGGTCAGGTCATCTACAATATCATTTATATACACAAGAAATAATAAGGGACCCAGAATTGATCCCCGAGGTACGCCGGCCTGAACGGGAAGCCAAGAGGAGGTTCGCCCGTGGGTAATAACACGTTGGAAGCGGTTTGAGAGGTAACTGTTTATCCACCTATTATATATAGTAAGAAGTCCTTCAGATAACCCCAGTTGTCGTAGTTTCAAGAGGAGGCCTACAAGCCACACTTTGTCAAAGGCTTTCGATATATCTAAGAATACCATTCTGGCTTCCTTGGAATTTGAAGCCCATTGTAGATATTGTGGAGAATACTTATTAGTTGGTTGGTAGTTGAATCATAAGCTTTAAACCCAGAGTTCTTATTAGTTAGTAGGTTGTTGCCTATTAGATATTCATAAAGAAAATTAAAGACCAATCGCTCGAAAATTCAAGATACGTTGCACGGCAAGCAAAATTGAACGAGAGTTAGTTTTGATTTGTTTATTCGATTTTTCAAACTCAGGGCAGATATTAGAGAAACAAACATTTATTATAAACTTTACGACAAGGATTGGATAAGGACAATCCTTGTCGTAAAGTTTATAATAAATGTTCGTTTCTCACGTTTGATTTTAGTGAAGAAAAAATTGCAAATTAGGGATTGTCATAGGTCCATCCGGGATGTCTATGGCATGTCCCAAAAGGATACCTTTTTGTCCAAAGGGAGCATTCCGGAATGATAGTACTCTTTATGGCGACAGATCAATGGTAGCAACAATGGGTAAGGACAAGATTCAGAATATTGAACTTAGTTATTATAGAAAGAATTATCTTGATTGACATGGGTTGAAACCGTTCCTTCATGTAGAAGTGCAAGATGAAATCATTCCAAATGCACCGGAAGCGTCACCTTTCGACGGGGAAATGAATTCAATGGTAGGAACTTGGTAGAGTTGGCAAATATGTAATTCTGCATTGCCTGCTGAATATACTAAGTTCCACGAATTCTGCACTCAACATCGTCCGTCCCGTCTCTACATTACAGTATAGTTTACCGTTGCAAAATGGACTCCGTTACCGATTGAACATCCATAGTTCACATCGTAGATGTCGGCTGTAAACCAGAGATTGATATTACTGCTGGTCTGGGCGATAACGATAGACCTCCTGATTGGTTGAAAGGCAAGGACCGCTTTGTAATTTTATTGCCTTTATTATGGACAAAATTTTGCAGTAACGGGGCACACAAAGTTGAGTTCAAAAGACAACACGGAACGTATTCTGCATAGGAGGCAAAATTCTGCACTTGGCAACATTTTGTGAGACAATTTTTCAAGAATGAAATTGAAACCCGCCGCTTATCATGCCTGTAAAATTATGTAAGCAACATATACATTGTAATTCGTCTGATTTTTGAGATATTGGTTCAATTTCCAATTTCATAAGTGGCAAACAACTTTTTGCTTTGTTTAGTATATGTTGTGTTGGCTTAGGTTTGATCGTTACGATTTATTTTAATTTGAAGCATAATTCATTTCACGTGATGTGACTGAAGTAAGGTGAACGGGAATTTTTCGCTAGTTTGTTTAGAGTAACTGTTTCTCATTGAGAACTGAAGTGAAAAATCAATGGTTTGCAAGAAAGCGAAAAAATCAGAAACAACATTCGTACAGGAACTCTGCATAAAAAATGTGACAATTAACACTTGCTTTTATCACGTTCCTTGGGATCCTATTGCTTTACAACAGTCCTGCCACTCACACACACACACACACACACACACACACACACACACACACACACACACACACACAATATATATATATATATATATATATATAATATATATAATATGTATATGTGTATATATATATATATATATATATATATATATATATATATATATATATATATATATATATATATATATATATATATATATATATATATATATATATCGACCAGTTGAAGTTAATCAAGCACATTGTGTTTGTATCTTTCCACGGTATTGATACAGCCCGTGATTAGCATGTGTTTCTCACTTGAAATCGATAAAGGCACGGCAGAAAGCGGCTCGTGGCCTCACATCAGGATCATCGCGTTCAACCCAGAAGCACCGCTATGATGGTTTGCGTATCAAATATATATGAAATATATATTGATGGCCATTACACTGGTAATCAGCATGAGCATGTTTATTTGCCTTTCTTTGTCTCTCCCTCTCGCTATCCCGTTCTGTGTTGTTAGATTGTTTGAGATGTTACTGTCGAATTGTTGATAAACCGGCTTCTTTACAGACAAAACACCTGTGTGTAAATATTATTATACAGCGGTAGTCTCTGGTGTCTCAGTTAAATTGCACTCTCTTTTAGCTTCATATTACACTGATAAATCATATTATATTAAACTGAATAGATTTTTCACATCGGTTATTTTTATGGGTCCACCGCAAGGGGGGCTATTCTCGTCCGTCCGTTCATGCTTCCGTTCGTGGTTCCGCCCTTCATTTGTTTGTGAACACGCTATCTCAAGGCTTGATGCCCACTTAAAACTCGAAGTTACCTCATTTGTATCGTGATGCTATTTGTTGACTTGATTACATTTTGATGATCTTGACTTCATTTCTAAAATCATATGAGTCACCTATGTGCAAAAGGTGGACCCATAAGTCAGTGTACATGTTAGTATAACTTTCACGCTGAATAAAGCTTCTTGGTATCTGGGATGTGCAACAGACTTTACTTTGGTGGCTTCACTTTTATTGTAATTTTGAGGAGCGACTAGATTGACGACAATATCATCCTTTACAAAATTAAATACCTTTACGTTAGTGAGAACTTGCTGTTATAACACATTTCTTACTTGTATTAAGTTAAACGTTACATCAAGACTTTAACTTTCAAAGAGTAAAATTAAATGGACCCACGGGTACACGCGTTTACAGTAATATACCAAACTCACATGAGCGGCGTAGGAGTAACACCGACTGATCGACTCAAACGTAATGTCAATTGCCGAGTTCGAAGGGTAAAACAGGAAACGGAGCCTTTGTAGTCCGACAGCATCTTTATAGCTACTGCCGTCTCCTGCATCACTGTGGTCTGGGCGCTTTTAAAATTGAATATATACATAAGCATATGGGCATGTCTCCAGGCATAAACTGTTCAGAAAGGACTTGAGACTCCTGCAGCCATTCGGCGAGTCGTTGGCTGTTACGAACCTGAAGCATGAAACTGGCCACGCTATAAAACAACACTCTGGCAACATCTACTGTCGATATTAAACACTATTTCATTTGCCCGCCAGAACTTTAACCTCGTCTCACCCAATGTGAGGGAATACAGCGAGTGCTAATTTGCAAAATGTCATCTGACTTATATTTCCCGGCTGCGGTGAAAATCCCAGGCAAAAATCTTCAGAGAATAGCGGGTAACCTATCATTTTTATCATTATCTTCTCAGAGACATTGCACCGGTGCTCCCTTTGAATGATCTTAGCGCGATGTTCCAATAACTTTAATTTTTTTTTTTTCATTTGTTTTTGATTTCACCGCATACAGCAGTGGTGTCATCTGAAAGAATAAGTAAGTTTTCGACTGGGAATGATGAAATTCTAACAGCTGCATGAAAAACTGTGTCCAACACTTTAAGCCATCAAAGGAAGATTAACGCATTTTTTCATTTCTCTGACCGAAAGGCTGCATCGCGCCTGCTGGACGTGTAACTTGCAAATTGTGGAAGAAAACGTATGCACTTAGGTCACCTTTCAATATTCGATTCATCATAACATTTCTGTGCGTAATCGTCATGGTCTAGAGGAACAATTTCAAGGGCCTTTTTTTGTTTGTTTGTTTTTGTTTTGTTTTTTTAATAGTGGATGTTTCCGTTGGTGGCGCTACGGGTTGTGAGGCTATATCTTCATTTATTTATTTATTTATGAACATGTTTACCCTGGGTAACCCTTTCAGAGCACAGCTCTGTTCTTCCAAGAGGCCCAGCATACATCTAGATAAAAGCAGTAAAATAGACAATAAGATTAAGGTTAAGAGACAACTAAGTAAAACTAAGAACAGAAAACCAAAAACTAAAAAAAAAAAAAAAAAAAAAAAAAAAAAAAAAAAAAAAAAAAAAAAGGATATATTCATAAATGCTGTTAAATGAACCGAATCAGAAATAATGTCTCTTGTAACGTGCTTTAAAATCAAGTACACTTTGGCTTTCCTTTAAAAACTCCGGGAGACTGTTCCACACGATAGCACCATTGTATAAAAATGACTTTTTAAAAACCTCTTTATTGGGAGACGGCACAATAACATTTAAACCTGCAGCTTGTCTGGTCTGATAGGAACTGACCTCTCTGGCAAGACTGACCTGGTCACACAAGTAATTCATGATACTGTATTTCACGTCGACAACAACTGACCAATAAAATAAGTCCAGTTTGTTTATCCCTCAGATGTTTCCACATCCAAGCATAAGCTACACGGATGCCGATGAACAGTGGCCTCATTTAAGATAACATGTCTTATTTGTGCATGCGTGTGTGTGTGTGTGTGTGTGTGTGCGTGTGTGTGTGTGTTTTAACCTCAACGGACTGATAAGCTGCAGGATGGTCAGTCGTCCGTCTGTTGTCTGTTCACAATACACGTTTCAAATTCTTGTCCAAAACCGGGTCCTCTTCAAGTTCGGTGGGAATCTATTTCGGTTGAATCTCTACCAAGTTTTTAAACGATCACGCCCCACAGATTTAATTTTTATGAATTTTTTGTTCATGTCGTTGCAAAATCCTCAAAAATCTCCGCAACCGCTCGGTCAAATGGTCCCAACTTGCGCAGGGGACCCTTGTTGACACCTATAGATCCTAATATATTTCAACAAGTGGCAGTTACATTTTAAATGATTTTTTTGTGTGTGTTCTTGTAATTTTCTACAACTCCTCCGGAACCATAAACTGAATTCTGTTAGACAGGGCAGAAATGTAGCTTGACACGACTGCCGGTAAGCTTGTTCATAGGATGAGATCGCTATCATTTGCTATTTGTTATTTTTAAAGAATTTTGAAATTACGGAATGATTGATAAGGGTACGTATTTTAGCCTGGCTACTAAAAAGATGCAAGTGTACACACATGTTTATGTAGTTTTGTCTTAAACCATCGAACACATGTACTTCAAATTTGATGGAGATGTGCCTTAGATGCACACGTTTCTACAAATTTTATTTAAATTGATACGGCTCGGTATTTTTTTTTTTAATATTTAAAAAGAAAAAGTTCACTTTTGGGAAAAACGTTTAGAAAAAGGTCTGTTCTAAAACCGCTTGATAAATTACTTTTTAGCCCTCTTGTGTCCGTATTAAATACAAATCTAAAAGAAATTTAATACATTAATGAAAAAATATTCCCATTCTCAACACGTTTTCTGTAAACGACCAAGGAACCAAACACGTTGGTATGTTTTTTGCATTCAAGCTGAACCACCCACATACGATACGGGTTTGTATGTTTATCATACACGCGAGAATAATCATTATATTTGAATTAACCGGGATCAACTCAATGTAACGCTCTATGACCAGCGGAGGCGTGGTCGGGATTTTTTATGGAATGTATAAATTGATAGGGCTAAATTTGCCAGTAATATATATTTGGCACTTACGACACTTAAGGGAAGATCGTTATTCCGCAGCAAAGACTCAAGGATGTTACATAATACAATACGTTGTCCATGGCCCTATTACAGAAGGCTCACTGACGCATAAATGGCATATTTGGAGCCGTAAAAGATCTAGAAACCGCTCATGCTTTTTTTTTTCAACCCTGCTATGTGAATATACATAAGTATGCGCCATGGTCGCGGTGCAAGATACAGGCGAATGCTGAGTAAACACTGCAGCAGGGTCTCGATCACCAGTGATCCTTTTATCGCTGACATGTAGAAAATTAGTTATGTGACACAAAGTTTACTGCGGCTCAAGGTTCACGTTGCCGTCATGTTGAACGCGTCAAGATTATATGTACCTTGGTCGTATATAGACTTTTAATTAGTTGTTTTAAACGAAATCTAAATACGTGTTTCAGATATCCACGACTGCCGATTTTTTATACTTATTCATAGGATTCACCAACGGAAATTTACCGTGGAATTTAATGCCATTAGGGACAGGCGAAATGGCGTGAGTTTACGTGGTAGTATACACCCTGTTAAAAAATCCCTGCCATATTTGGTACACTACTACCCTCTGGTGGCAGAAACCAGAATGAAGCTGGAGTGGCAACCAGATCAAGTCGCGATTCACTTACATGCTAAATTTGCTCCTTTTTCTAGCTCATATCTATCATTTAAAATCATTTTTGAATACACACATTGTGTTATCCTGTTAGGACAACTCTAGGACTACAACACTGAAGGGAGGAAAACAGGTCTTCAGTGTTTGATCCATTGACGAAAACAGGGCTGTCGAACTGCCATTGTAGCAAAATTTTGCTACAAAGCTCTTCAAAATTGCTACAGATTTTCTCGAAAATAAGTGCTTCTTATGTAAAGAAGTGGAAAAAATGGTACAAGGAAAGAAAATTTTGCAACAGATGTTTTCAGCTGGACAGCACTGGAAACGTTACTGTGATGTAGTCTGTTAATATAAACTAAGTTTTCATGGCAACATGTTTTATAGCATCTTATTACAAAACATAATCTGTTGCATTCATATTTTAGAACCAATCATTCATTTGGTGTGTCTAATTTGTGCTACCTGGGACATCAAAATATAAGAAAACATGGTCCAACACTCACATCTCATTTCATCGGATTGTTTTTTAGTCCTGGTTAGAAGCTAAGGTCTTTACTGACGACTTTGCTGCATTAACAAGTCAATTGAGCTTTATAATAAACATACCTGTGATAGCTAATTATATATCCTTAAAAACACGTATTTTATTAAACTGTTGCTGCTGGAAATTCATAGAATGTATGGAAAGTCAACTTAGTTGTTCTGGCTTTGGGTCCAACTGTACTGGGTATCAAAATTGCAGTATGATGTATATCAGCGGCAATTAAGCAAAGGTAAAACACTGAGGATTTTCCCCTCATGCTGTAGTCGTAGAGTTTCCTAACAGAATAACACAATGGTTATATTCAAATGTTTTTTTTTAATAATATGTATGAAATAGCAAAGTAAACAAATTTAACATGTAAGTGAATGGGGACTTGTGTCCATCACAGCCTCATTCTGGTTTCTGTCATCAGTAGTCTTCCAAAATATGACAGGGACCTTTGAAAATGTTGTATTTGAAATGCTAGTGACAACATATTGCACGAGAAATAGCATGTAAATTTCTCCACGCTTTAAAGGATAAGAAGAAATTTGCGTGCCATAAGAATGAAGCAAAATCAGCATTCCTCGTTTTAGTCATTTGGACCCAATGACTTACGAAGCAAACTGTTTTTTCTTTATCGTTTCCTAGTCTTCAGGGAAAGCAGACAGCTGCTACCTAGATGACGTCACAAAATAAAGCGCGGTACAGGAATACTTTGTAAATATGGTAATATTAATGAAATGCAGGGTACATATTTCTTAATTTTAGCATCATTGCGGAGATAATAGAGTAGTGTATTGCAAGTCCCTTACTTCGAATGAGCCCTCCGCCACGCACCATATACTCTTCGACTTACGAGTTTATTTTTCATAATGAAGACTTGCGAAAGAAAGCAGAAACAATTTTTTGTGTGTTATAGAATAGTGATACAGTCATTTGCCCTCCAGACATTGGAAAATAGGATTTGTGTCAAGTTAAGTTTATTGATACCTTTTGCATCGCATTTTTAATATTTGTGCAATAGTCCATACCCAGAAGTTGATTATAAGCATGGTGGTCATTATCATAATTCAAGCACACCTGGTCTTGTTGGAAGAGGAAACCCAAAGAGCCCAAAACATGCCTGTGCGCATTTTGAATGATTTCGCGCCATGAAAAAAAAAGTTGGCAGGAAAATGTCATGATGCACTTCTGGTGCTCTCTGGTACTTTGATCCCAAATGTTTTGCGAGAATTCAATAATAAATTAAATAAACTATATTAGATTACCACTGTCTTGCAGCTTAAGTTGCAAATGTGCATTTTTTCTATCCTGGCCACGAATATATAATTCAGTCAGACGACATGTGCTACGAGTAACATCATTCCCCATGATGTTTTTGCGACATCATGTGGCCAAAACGGTCGAAAGATTTTTTATGGCTCACGGTACATGGTGATCACCAGTACAATCTTCATTCAAATGTATTGTGAAAAAACAGTGAGCTTCGTCCTTGAAATTTGTTATGGGAATGCACCGGCAGACGATATCCAAGATGTCAGAAAAGGTGTCTCGTTGTCTGCTGTAATATCGAGCTACATCTTAGAGCACAGGTCATTTTAACTGATTAATGACTCACTTTTGATTTGCGGTCAGGCTACTGATAATATTAGTGGTATTTCGTTTTCTTCAATTGTTGTGATTTGCTGCTAGAAAATTGTGATGTCATAGCTAGTGAACTTTATTCAACAAGAAATGCATCCAAAATACAAATAACATTTTCCCAAAACAAATAAATGTTCGTGTACAGATGTTTGAATCGAGACGAATGAGAAATTGAACCAAAATAGCTGCTATATAAATAGGTATATTGAAGATCTGCCCGAACTTTTAAAATACAGATGACACTTGCCAATCAAATTATTCATCAGTCAGAGGCAGGTACAGCTACGCGACAGAAGAAAAATGCTGGAAAGGGATTTAATCAAAATGTACTCTTCTCCACTCAAAAAACACTTTCTATTCAATATTGCAAGACATCTAATTTCTCTTATCTCCTCTCCATGCGTCTGAGTAATCATTTAGTTTGTACAAAATTGCCACACTTAGTGATATAGGACGGGGTCGCCACAGCTGTCAAAATACAATTTTGCCGCAAAAAAAATCTGTCTTTTAGCTTAGGATAGATTCGGCGCTTTTATATTCAGCCCGTGATATGCCCGTGTCAAGGAATATCGAACCCAAGGGCATTCACATTCTGAACCTACATTCTAACCCAGTACGGAATCATCTCCTATTTCTAACTGAGCCGAGTTATGCGAGGGAAGTCGATGCAAATGGCCATTAGGAGACATGATGCCTGTTGACATACGTATATTCCATTCTTGTTCCGTTACCTGAAATTATGGTCCATGGCTGGAAATAAGATCCATATGGGTAAATACGACGGTTATACTGAGAGTTTTTCAGCCAACACGATACCTACTTTGAATTACCCTACCCGCTAAGAACCAAATATTACACATGGCATATTAGTTCCGCTGACTCCGTGCACAGCGTACGCGTAGGCATTTAATGAGGTATACAGTTACATCAATTTCTTGTTATAGTCATGAAATATTTCATCATCAACAAATCTGAGAAAAGCACCATTGTACGAGTTGGAGTTTGATGACATTAACATCAAAATTGTAAAATAATGTAATGTGGGTAATCACTTGATTCTGAAGATGTTCTAAATTGAGTATTACCTTTGAATAGTTTCACACCTGACCGGTGCGCCTAACTTGATCCTGCATGTCTTGCAGCTTATTAAAAGCAAGGCGATGCTAGTAATCTTCAGTGACAATGCCAGGATACATTTGATTCAACTAAATTTCGTAAAGAATCTTCATTTTTTTCTGGAGCTTCACATGGAAGTGAGACATAGGATTAACGTATATAGTTCATATTTGCTAATAGCGATGTATGTGGGCAGCACATTATACAATCTAAATGGTAGCGTGCCTCTGAACTTAAATACATGCAGTGACTCTTTAAATGCCATGAATGCTGCCGCAGTTCCGTTAAACATCAGAATGGTCCTTGTATAAAAGCAAAGTCATGTTAGATACATGTTATCTTTTGCGTCATAACTGCAACGGCATTATACATCCACTTGATACAAGTCAAATCAGACAGAGATTACGTTTGGTGTGACTACTGACGTTGTATAAACTCCAAAGGGCAAATCAACAAAACAAAACTTATTATTATCCCTACTTTTTTACATCTAATGTTTTTATCAATACGAGCACCCGTCCTTAACCCTGTGTAGTGCCACGTTTTGACTGAGTCCACAGTATTCCTGGGCACGCTTTTTGGTAATATGAGCCCAAAGTGCGCCCAGGAAAGAAGTTGGCCAAGACCATTCTTAAGGTCAGTGCTCTGTTATGATAACTATAGGTGCAGGGGTGCGTGAATAAAGGGTCGGTTTGTGAAGAATATGAATCTGGTATCGTTCTGTCAATTCAGTCATACCCACTTTGGTCGCAATGAAAGAGTTAATGAGTTTGCTACTGGTTAAAATGCCCGTGAAGAACGTCAAGACTAGAGTTGCCTGCGCACTTCCACTGTAAACCCATTGTATTTGATCCAACATGTGATGACTCAAGTTGCACAACCTTTGAATTTGATTGTCTGTCAGTGTGCATGCATACATAACACACATGCTAAGCCCTTTTTCAAGTCGAACCTTGATGTTTCATCTCACTCTGTCCAGACTGTAATGGTCGGAACCTTGGCCTGCGTCTTGAATGTAGTTAAGTGCGCGCCGAGATTCTCATGTCCGCAATTTGATTTAATTGTCTCTCTGACCGTTGTATATGTGCAAATGTGAGACTGTAAAAGCGCTGATCCAAAATTCGGATTTCCTAGCGTACCACTGATCCCAAATTAGCCATTTCGCAGTGTACACACATCATAGCAGCATGTGTACACTGCCAAATGGACAGCCAGAAGAGAAGGACACTGCCATCTATGCCTTCAGAAGTAATGCACATGCCACGTACCGCAGTCTGATGACCAGCATGCCTTGTCCTGATTGTTTCCACGGTCAAGAGTTAGCGGGGTGATTGGCAGGGATTTACTCATATGCAGGTTGTTGTTTTCAACAGTAAATGGCCTGTGTTGTTGTTGTTGTTGTTGTTATTATTATTGTCATCATTATTATTATTATTGCTCCTTTACGTCTAACAAAGCTAAAATAAAGATGCGTGTGAAGGACATATAAAATTGACTGGGGTTAGCATCTTTAGCCTCATTTCCATTAAAGTACTTTTCAACTGAAATGAAAAAGAAATTGGTTGTGGCCTATTCTTCCTCATACCGAAACGATGTTGGTTGGGGTTCTTGTGAATGTAGCCATGTGTGCTATGCAATCAGAGAAGCAGCTGGACATATTCAAAACTGAAACTCAACCGCACTGCTTGATGTGTAAACATGTGCTTAATAGTTTTCAAACATACATATTTATCTCCTTCTCTTTCACAAACTTCTGGATGTTGAAAAACATTTGTCCTCTTTTCCTACATAGACAGTAAAATATGTTAAGGCAAATGATGCAACGATCGACTTGGTTTGGGTTCATCACTAAGCAAATAATTGCTTTCTGAGACGACCACCACAGCAAACCCCCATATTATGTTTCTCGACGATCGTAACATCAAATTGGGCTTTTATGGCAAGGAATGAGCCTTGTAAGGGCAACTTCTCCGGAGAAGAAGAAACAGTAAATTGTTACTACTCCAAATTCGAAAATTGTGCAATTGATCCCTGTGTACATGTCAAAATTTCCATCAGACTTGTACGTGAAACATATGTTGCGTAGAACCAGTTATTGTCATGGGCATGGCCGTATGTTTAACTGTGTGGTACTGTATGCTTATTTGCCTTCTCATTTAGATTATCGCAGGATTTTGTGCATGAAACAGTCCCGCCATTACTGATATCTTTCTCGCACTGGAGGATAATCTTAGATATGACACCAAACAACTCTTCAGTGCTTACCGCAGTATCGTAAATCAGGTTTTGCCCTTCAATATTGTTAAGCCCATATATTCTTTATGATAGTAAGGTGGAGCAAAATAACGTTACTCATATAAACGCACTTGAGACCAATTTTGATGAGTCGGTATGAAAGGTAGAGAAGTATTGCAAAGGTTTGCATCACAAAAATGAACTCGACAAAGTGAAATTGATTATTGCTCTGAATTACAGACGGTTTGTCTGTAATAGCACAATGAAATATGAATTTCCTTTTGGAAAGAGGAGGTGCATTTCACATGCTGGACTCGCCATTGTCTGGCACTGCACTATACAGCATTATAAAGAGTGCGTTTGATAACGGTAACAGATATCTAACTCAGAAGTGTAAAATCAATTCTTGAACTACATGTATAAGGGCTATAGATCCCTGTGCGAAACCATTTCGAAATCGACATGGTGTGATGTCATGAAAATTTGAGAACTGGAACATCATTTTAGATAATTTGTCATCGCGCGTGGTTAGAAATGAACTGGAAGAATATGAAAACATACCGGTTCTTGTCGGCGAGCTGACAGATAAAGTCTGTGTGTTGTGCCTCGTCAACATAATGTTGTCTACCAACTTGTCTAGTTAGGAGTGACATATTCGGTTAAACGTCGATTTGTTTGCCGATCAATTTGTTTGCTGAGTGCACATGAATAACAGTAGCTGACATTGTGACATTGGTACGGTTCACAAATCACTGGATGGGTTCTCTGATTGACTGATTCTTCATCAGGTCCATTCAAGTCTGCAGGGAAGAAAATTATCGACGTTTATTACTCAAAAGATAATAATTCTGTAGTAACATGAGTGGATCCACCGTGCTTATAATGTGTACAATTTCTCTTGCAGGTTCAAGTCAGCCATTAAAGGCAAATCTTACGACAGAATCGACAGGGACATAAACTATTCTTCGGAGATTTCTATACTGGGAAATATGATACGAATACACACCTGTTCATGCATTTTGCATCTCAACGGAACTTTCTGATCATTCTGACAAGTAAGCGAGCCTAATCGCACCTTACAGTTTGTAACCCTACATCTGGTAGACAAGCCTCAGTCATAATTAAGCGAAACACTGGCACAAGTGGTAGTCAATAAACACATACTTGCAAGGAGAGAAATATGATGCCTTAACACACCTGATCCGCGCACGGCTGTGCCTTGGGGGTAAGTGTACATCGTTGGGTATATTTTTCTTGCACACTTGATTACAAGTAGGCAAGGTTCAGTGGTTTACCACCAATACCACAAGCTTAATGCATATGATTCATGCATTAGTCAGTCTCGTATGCAGGAAGTTGTCCATTATCTCATTACAAGTATCATAAAAAGTAAGTATGACACAACCCACCGGATTCAGTGTTTTGGAGCAACTTAACAACTTAAGTGCATTTACCTTACCGAACCATGATGACCAAATCCCTGGTTTACAAAAGGTGACATGAGGTATGAATACTTTGTCAGAAGCGCGGGTTCGCCTCTCGCGCAAAGTGAGAGCAAACAGGGACGGTTGTAAAAGTGTAACGACTTGTCTTTCATTTATTGTCTGTGAAGAACGTAACTTTCAACGCTTCCCTGTCTAAAACAATCGTCAGCGACCTGCAGTTACGAATATTGTCGCCCGTCGTGCCGCTTCCTGTTCGTCTTGAATTTTATACGTTTGCCAGAAATATATGCTTTAAGTGCAAGTCTAAGAAAAGACCTATGTTTAAAGGTAACAAGCAGTGCTCTGCACATTAGGGGAGTTAAGTACATATCATTATGCATTGGGTGGGTCAGACTACATAATAGGAGGTAGGCATATTACTATATTTACAGCAGACGTGCACTTGTCCCCTCTGTTGCTGGGCAACAGAACTATGCTTCTGACATGATATAAAAGACAACAGATGACAGCGATTTCTTAGATGTATTTATTTATGTATTAATATACATGCACTGCATGAAACAATTTACACTTTGTATGTGATCACTATCTCTGATAAGGGCAGTTGTGTAGGCATAATACTTTTCTACCTAAAATATGACATTTTTCAAATATGTTCAGCATCTTGTAGGGCCTATCTTCTAAAACTTAGTGGATGACTCTTCTTATTCTTTTTTTTGCGTTGTCACTCTGTTACTTGTGTCATAGAAGCTCATTTGGCCCTGCTTAATATGTTAAATTGCTTTCCTTCCATTCAAGTTCGTTACTGCAGCCCGGGTGTCAGCACAGTATTCGCGTTCATATGAAAACCTTCCATTGCTTATCAGCCCAGGACGTGGATAACACCATAAACACCGGTGTCCTATCCAGGCCTGGTTCGCAAGAAGACATGAGAGGGGAAACTAGTTGTCATATGTCCGCTCTATATGATGACATCACAACAAAGAAGCCCGCCAACACAATCAAAAGTGACCCAGGATTCCCCTGATAACTAGAGCACTGCCTATTGTCTTTACTGGTTCAATATTTCATATACCGCCTTTATAATCGGTTTAGAACAAGTGGCTTTCCACGGTGCCCTGAAACTATCAAGCTTCCGGAGGGCATCTTAGGCAATTACAAGTTAACAAAATTTTGTTACGATTGTTTAACACACTTAATTCCGTTGCATGTCATAACCAGATCATTCTGTGAGCAGTTTGAGTCGCGTGGTAAATATCACTTTATCGAAGACAACAAAGGAGTAAAACACACTCAAGTCCCAGAATCCATGGGTCCTTCTACGTGGAGGCACCATGTTGGGTTGTGTTAAAAAAAAGTAAATTGCCGCACTAAAATGATATTGGCATTGCAAGTTATTTAAAAAACAACAAGTGGATTTCAACCGTAAATGTAAAGTAAAAATGGGTTTATGAATTAAAATTTAAATGCATAGTGTCACACAGTCAGAATTATAGTTAGGGTATATATGTTTATCCCCCGCCCACGCAATGTGTAAGTGTGTGTGTGTTGGGGGTTATAGGAATAGATTCCGTCCGTGTGTCCGTCCTTTCATTCTGTCTGTCCTAATCAATTTTTGTCAGCTCCATATCTTAGCAACTAAACCAGCTATCTCTTTCAAATTTTGAGGTTTGGTAGATCTTATGTGATAGATGTGCATAGATATAGTTTGTGTGGCCAATTACTTATCTTCATTAGCTCTGAAACAATTTTATTCTGGCCGTATTTTGGGAACTATAAGACCTAACCCCTTGAAAAATCCCGGGCTGGTAGATTCCATGTTGTAGGTGTGCAAAGGCACAGTTTTATATTGGTAATTACTTTTTTTCCTTAATTTATAAACAAAGTTCGTCAAGTCCACAAAGATTTTCGTCCAGACCATATCTTGGAAACTATATGTGTTAGCCCTTTGAAATGTTCAGGATTGTTGGATCGTATGTAGTAGATTTCACCCCTGACAATTATTAGCTCAGCTGACTTGTTAGTCAGTTGAGCTAATCGTTTAAACGTATTTGTTTAATCTGGATAGCCCTACAGTACATCGAGATGACTAATACATGGGCTATCTAGAACATGAAGACACACCGTAAGAATGTACAAGACACACATGACAATACAACTGTTACCAATGTATAATATCTGTGAAAACTCTGTATACATATCAAGATTTGAGTACATATGAGATACAAATTAAACTAGCATGAAATTGAGTTCAATATTTACCCAATATGGGAAAAAGTGTGATAAAAATAAATTTGCATAGTCCTAACCAATGATAATTACAGTAAAAGAAACATATAGTCCTTAAATCGCCTGGTATCAGTAAAGTGCTGCTGGAGTGAATCACAGACCTGGATATTTTGGCAGTCAGAAAGCTCATTACTGCCACGGAGAAATATTTTAACTAAGCTAACACTACCAATATGGATTATAAGATGGGGGGCTAATAACAGAAGCAAACAAAGGAATCACAGAATTAAGAAATTTGTTTCTCAGAACGATGTAATTGGGACAAAAAAGAAGAAACGCTTGAAGTTTTCAGTAGGATAAGAATAGGCACAGGATGGGTCAGGAGGGATTATAGCTCTGTGATGGTCAAGGTTTAACCTAGAGAATCATAGGCGTAATTGCGTACGACAAATGTCAGCAAATCTGTCACCATGGAGGTAAAACTCAGGAACAACGTTTGCGGTAAGAGAGTATTTTTAAATTTCGATTTGAATATATGTAGGGAAAGCGAATCCCTAATGTCGGGAGGGAGGTTATTCCACTGTTTGATAGCATCTGGGGAGGGGGGAGGGGAAAGAGTTACACATATGTGATGGGTCTTGATCGGTAGTCTGTCGTCCGTCCGTCTATCTTTTTATCTGTCCGTCCGTATATGCTGGCATCCACGATTTACGTTTTTGACGTCTGCTCCAAAACTGTGAATCAGAACCACTTCAAATTCGGTTGAAATCTACCGTGGATTGGTCTCTGCCAAGTTTGTTTAAATAGTAATGCCCCAGTAATGTTTTTATTATTTTTTTGTATTGATTTTTTGTATACATTTTTTTTTTGAAAATCTTCTTTTCTGAAACCCGGTTCGTGGCCAATTGCTTTGAATTTGTATGGAGACCCTTTTTGGGGGATAGGTAGCGGTGTGATTTTTTCATTTCTTGGTTTTTTTTTCTATGAGTTGAAGCTATTTTGTACCTCACAGATGGTGATACTCCTTATCCCGGATTTTTAACAAATTTTTCAATTCGGATACTTGTCGGTTAATGCATACATTCCTATTGAATGTCATGTAAGTCAATGGGAATTGCAACGGTAATTCACCTTTTCGGCTTCTTCAAACCTGTCAGCCATCAGCATATTTTAGTTTAATGTTACCTGCCCTAAGGGACCATCTGTCAGAAAGGACCATTTTCACAGGTCCTGTGGGTGGTCCCTTTAAGACAGGTTTCACTGTATTCATGGCGCATTGGCATGGATCGAAGTAATGTCTACCTATTTGTTGACGTCATTTATGTAAAGCTGTAGACCAGACGAGATTCGATAAATCTTAATTTACCTAGTCATTTTTAGGAATGGTTTGAAACTAAACACAGCCGCCGGCACGAGCTGTTTGATGTGGCACAGGTCAGCTGAATTTTGATCCTCAATAGCTCTGGTCGCCCATTAGCGGCGTTACCTGCAAGTTAAAATTATATGGTAAGAACAGTAACGCAAAGGGAGTTGGGATGGTTTTACTAGAAGAATCAGAGTTCATTATCCTTATTGTTCTGGCAATTTGCAAGTGTTTTTTTCTTTTTTAAAATTAACTGATGGTAGGAATTATGGTTCACTGCAAGGGTCCACATACCACCCCATGAAGCCACCACTCGCACAAAACAACTATCCGGCGGAATCTCTAGATATGTTCCAGATGTTTTTAAAGCATAATAGTTAATTTACATTGAAATTATAATAAGTCAAGAGAAGTGCAAGTAGTTAACAAGTTCCTCTACATCCAAGCGAAATTTATCCACAATGCTTTATTCAAACCCTCCTCACCAGTATTAAACCGGGATAAATGTGCAGCTGTTAATATGTACTACACGGCATATGTACTTTAATTTTCCCTAATCCTTGGTGTTTTTATAAATTATTATTATAATTATTATTATAATAATAATAATAATAATAATAATAATAATAATAATAATAATAATAATAATAATAATAATAATAATAATAATAATAATTTATTATTATTATTATTATTATTATTATTATTATTATTATTATTATCATCATCATCATTATTATTGTTGTTGTTGTTATTATTATTATTATACCAGTTGCTTGACACCAGTTTGAGAAAGAAGTGGTCATCTTTCTATTGACAGGTGTGAAATAAACTAAAATATAATCTTTTAAAAGGAATACTAGACAGGAGGAAGAACATGCACGCACCTACATATCTTTAGCACAAGAACAACTCAAAGACGTGTGATCCATAAATATGTATGAGACGTGTGGAATACGAAGAACAATCGTAAGAGGATTTCAAAACCATGTCCGCGTGGATCGTGTTGGCAAGACTGACCTGGTCCCCAGATAAAATACCGATGGTGAATGATACGCCTTCTTTCTTCCAGAGGTTACATAAATGTAAGCACCGGTGTTTGCATTAGCGGCTCCTTCTCGTACGGCCCATGATATATTGTTCTCTTTTGGCTTGGTATCGTTTTGTTTTATTTTATCCATTTGTCTGTCTGTCATATCTATAAGTAGTTTTGGGAGCGGGTGCATTGGGGTCAAATGATTTTCAGAGGTCTTTGAAGCCTGATTCAAAATGACGATTGTTTCATTGTACGAACAAATTTACAAAAGGTTTTTGCCAATCCCTCTGATGAAAGTTGCGCGCACAAACACAGAAATCTGACTATTCGGGTAGGCGGAGGCAAACACAAAAATTTATTAATCATGCAATAAAGAAAAAAACTCGTCGAATATACAAGAGGGATCAATATAGTCATGTCTTGCAATAATTTTTAAATAAAATACGTTTAAAGCTAGTGAAAATAATAGAAGAACAACCACCTAGACGAGAATAAATAAACCGCTGACCACGGTCCGTCTGTTCATTATCTCGTGCTCGAAAGAATTAATGGATTATTACGCTTATTTTCAACCCTTTAAGCAGCTGAAACATCATATATAGGGCATGATCAGAGTGAAGTTAAACACTGAGCGATGTGAACGGTGCCTGGTTGCCTTATGAACTGAATAGTTCAGAAAACCATCATCTGTATTTATTAATTTCAAGCCAGCAACGACAGCAAAGATATCCAGGAGTTACCAAAACAGCAACATTAATCTTTCAATACTGATTAAAAAAAAAAATCATTCCTGACTTGAAACAGCCAGTTACCCATAGAAGGCAACTGGTGGTTTTAAAAGGGTCCTCTCAACCACAGGCGTATGAAAATATTCCGAGTGCGAGAGCACCGATGCTGCTTGTGTAGTAATACCACAAGGCCAGTATCCCACGAGCAATGTTACACATACCACTCCGTATACATGTGAATAAAGTACATATTCCTCACTTGAATATGGTAAAACCATACATGTATGTGTTCCTTATCTGTTATTCCCCATGTTGAATAAAGTTTCAGTGCGTTTCCAAGCGTACGGTGCACAACACACTTACATTACTGTCGCTGACGCCCTGTTTTGTCCAGATACTTTCGTTATTTATCTTCCGGTTTGCATGACCGGATACAGTGAAAATGGCAACGTAATAGCGGGTGTGCCGATGCAACCGCACTTCACTCTTCATGGGTACCCAGTGGTGGCTTCACAAAGTTGTTCAGGTTGGTTATCAGGTGGAACGCCTTTATTGCGGTTGCAAGTGATGCTTTGACAACCACCAAGGAATCAACCTCTTACATCTACTCCAAAATATTATACGCGATAAAAGGTTTTTTTTTTTTTTTAGAGAGAGAGAGAGAGAGAGAGAGAGAGGGAGAGAGAGAGAGAGAGAAAGAGAGAGAGAGAGGGAGAGAGAGAGAGAGAAAGAAAGAGAGAGAGAGAGAGAAAAGCAAAAATCATGAAGTATAGTGAACAAATAAAACCATTTCAGCAATGCATCCCGCCACGAGAAATGATATGCCGTAAATGTATTTATTTTCACGTGGATAAATTGCGACAGATCTTACAGTTCAGGCATATATTTCTGAATTTTTAATTGCACTCTTTTTGGACACAAATGTATGTTAAAATGCTTTTTCATTGTGTTTTATTTTCACACTCTTGTGCCGTCAGCGAAATTAGTAAAGATCAAAATACAACAAAATTTTGAAAGTTCATGGAATTCAGTCAACAAAAAGAGTATTTTGTGTAGAACACTATCTTTTGTCCCTGTATTGATTCTCTGTCGCACGTCCTGACATTTCGATTAGATGTGAACAAAACGTGCAAAAACGAGAAAGAACCCAAATACCATTAAATCAAGGTTTCACCTAGAAACTACAGAATCGTAATATTTTACAGCAAAATGAATTAAGTAAGAAAACATAATTGAACAAATACAAAGAACAAATGTATTTGATTTCACATATGATAATGTCGTTTCCCAGCTGCAAAGGAACGATTTCATCTTTTCAACCACCACTTACATATTTTACGTTTAATAAAAGGAGTTTTTCAACGAACATGTATATATATATATATATATATATATATATATATATATATATATATATATATATATATATATATATATATATATATATATATATATATGCGTAGTTACATGAAATTACCTTGCAAGTCCCCGCAGTGACACTAAGTTGCAAAGGAGTGAACTACTAGGAGCCAGCGTTCTGAGATACATTGCAGTCCCGCCTGAGTTGTAAAAGCTAAGTCTCTCGTGGGTGATAGAACAGCGGAGCTAGGATACTTAAGCAACTCAATGCCATTATGACGAACTTGATAAGAGTAACAAAACCTATTAGGAGTTACCGGATGAAACTCACTCAAACGGAAGCTTTCACTTTTCGTCTCAGCTGCTATTGAAATTTAGATTTCCTGTGCAGTTTAACGCAAGTGCATGGTTGATGGAAATATGGTTCTTTAGTTGCTTTTCAAATCTTGGGTTATCAAGGTGGGAATCTTCTGTATTTGACCTATAGCCCAGGGAAACTTATCGTCTTGCATGCCTGGCAGAGATTCATGGGCCCTGTATGACTAATTATACTCAGAAGAGTTGTGATTGAGCCCGGAAATATAAATGCATGCACCATGTTTTCTCATCTCTTTCCATGCGACTCAAGGATATATTGGTTCAATTATTTCAAAAGATGAGTGGATATACGGAAGATAGTCTTCATATTATGGATATTTTTGACTCGTGCGTTTTGAATGACGTGAAGACGAAGGTTCTGGTAAGACTGTTACGTCGCCAGCAGGGCTCAAATCGTTCCAGATTCATTGAATTTTGATGAAAAGTAATATTTTCCTATTCGCTTTTTACAACGTGACTAAAAAATTAATTGTAATTGTGCATAATATAATTTTATTGGAACGAAAAACTGTCAAGCCATAAATGTCCTTGCCTCGCAAGGTGTGTAAGCCATATTCCAATTTTTCATTCACTTATTTTGGGTGATTTAAAAATTAAAACCATGTCCAAAGATTCGTGCATTTTTAATATAGACCTACATATATCTCTAGATTATACCGGTATTTGAAAAAAAAGGCTGCAGCGCTGTGAACCACGCGCGTGACCCTCCCCATTTGCAATTTTGACTCGTTGCTCTGCGACTTATATTTCAGACAAAGTTGTATGTATCCTCCGCTTCATTCAGAATTAATCAATGATACACCAAAAGTAGTCAATAGACCAGTTCATAGGACTCGTGTTTATTCGGTTCACTTCGGCCCGAGTTCGGAAACCGCACCCTGCTTTGTTTCCATTTTGTGCTCGACCACGCTCGCCGGATTTTACGTGGAAGAATCAGGAAGTAAAACACAGGATGTGCTTGGGTTTAATGAAAAATCAAACCGTCTGCAAACTAAACATGCACAATTCACCACTGATGTGACATTTTAGGTAAAAGATTTGCACTGTTCAGCATTCCATGCTGTAATCACTAGCGTTAGCCGTGGCATCCGTTGCGAACATATGAAAGCGTGGGCCCGACTCGGCCACTTGCTGATTGGACAATCAGGCCAACAATGGAATGCATAATTATTAAGGGTCCGGAAAAGTTCGGTATAATTCGGTATGAACAGGTCTATTTAGTAGGCAACCCTGTAACTTCGTGTAATTCTCTTTTACTGGGTGTACCTGTTGTTTTTTTTAAGCCATCTGTGCATGCGTGACGCACGCGTAGTTGCAGTGTCTGTTTGTATTCAATCTTTACACAACGCTGTTGCCATATTTGTTTTACGTTTGCCTATAATGTGGCTAACGATTGAAGTGATGTACGTAAATACATTGATTTGCCACAAAGCAGCGAATTTTATCATAAGGATTTAACATCATCCCTCACTCTCCCACCCATGCCAAGAAAAGTGGAGTTGGCCTGTTTACTTTTCTCGTATTCATAAGAGGAACCAGTCAGAATATACCAAAGGGGACCTGGAGTAGGCGCATTAGGGGCAGGGAAGTTTCTATTGCGGGAAGGAAGCCCTGCAAAAATATGTCTTTGTAAGTTCAAGGACTCCATCATATTCTCAAAATGGCTAGCAATCTACCTATACTATTTCGAAGGTTTTCAGGGGTGGGACAACACAGATCACTTCGATTTACCTGTGGTAAAATTGTAAAATTGGAGTGCCGTATATTGTAAATTGAACCCTCAGATATAAATGACTGTGTAGTTCATGAGCCTATCAAAAAAAAAAAAAAAAAATCTAGACATCTGGCATGATTGCTTTTGCACAATCACGAGAGCCTCCCCTGTCTGCATTCCAACTTGGGGGGATGACTATCTGACAAATATTCTAGGATTTAAAAGAAAAATGTTTTCCTTTGATTTTTGCCCCAAGTTTATAAATTTTGGTTCTGTCTTGTTACTTCTGTTATCATTTCTCTAATGTGCGCAAGAGAAAATAAAATGCTTATGCTCTTCAGCATCATCACCGGTGCACTGTCTGTTGCCCAGCAGCTCAGCAAGTCAATTTATCCTTAAAATAATTTCTATCTTATTTCTTATAAAATATAGTTTTATGGGAAGTTATGGTCATGATGCTGATAGCCTTGTGGAGCCCATAAGCTACAAATATTCAAGGAAAACCGTGGGGCATATATGTCCCCTGAATTTCATCAGCAGGGTATATAATTATGGAAGTTAAATGAAATCCTTTCGATGCATTCAGTATTTATGAACAAAAGTAATCATCTCCAAACTATCACTGGCATGAAAAATAGTTTTTATATTTTTTTCATTTCAATGTTTCAAAATTAAGTGACTCCTGCAGAGAACACTGTTAGGAAGTTTGATGTTAGTTATTCAGTGTGCTTCATGAAACAAACCACCTCCCTCCGAAGGAGGAGGCTTAAATATCATCTTAAGAGATCATCATTTGTCAATGCATGTAGTAGCAATATATTAAAGTCTGTTTTTATGGATAAACGTACCTGGTAACTGTCGGCAAAAGGCAGTGTCATATAATCAAAGTCCGGCAGTAACCTGATGTATTACTAATATGTTACAAGAAAATTTAGTCGTACTGATGGTGAGCGATAGTAAGTTTTCTGTTAACAGGTTTTGATTAACATGGTTCCCTTTCTCTTCAAAGGTAGCCTGCAAAGGTAAGTTTAAAATAGTTAAACCATGCAGGTGCATGTTCTCTCAATGGTGGTACAAAACGATGAAAATATAATGATAAATGAAGACCTGCCAAGTCATTTTAATTGTTTTTTTTGTTTTCGTCAGATTGTCTCTTATTCCAGTGGTTTCTCGGCAGAATGGTTGACCATTGTACATCATTGTAGCATAAACTATAATGACTGTGGCTGTGTTTGGAATTGCAGCAACAATTTTCTGATACATGTAAGAGCCCCGGGCAAATTTTGTTAGGATGAGTGGAAGAAGGCTGTCTTTTTATTGAAATCTGGGTTTCCTCTGTTCCATTCACCGTCCCCATGAACGGCATATTGAGAGCAGTCAGTAATTAATGGCACTTTTTAACATCCTTGATTTCTCCAGATATAAAACATGGGGAACATGGAGATTAGCGCTCATAGACCACAGAATTGAGGACCTCTTACTGCTGTGTAGACAGAGACGCTGAAATGGCTCAGTTACCCATCAATTTGGTTGGTGTTCCATCCCATGTCGGAATGATCGATTAGTGGCTCCATCACCTCCATCACTAATCGATTAGTCCTCTCAGTGTGTTCCGGGACTTATCACATCACCTGATCGTCCTCCCTGATTAACGTTGCATTTTCGGTCCTTTCAGGAACACCTGTGTGGTCTCCGATATTTCCAGGTATCTTTTAGGTTTCGATGGACTGCCAATAGTTAAGTCTGAAAAATGATTTTCTAGAACAAACTGTGATCCTATGTTTGTCTTTGAGTGCTAGGTTATAGACTTAGGCAAAAGGTCTCCTCGGTCTTGGCATGCTCAGGGAAAAATACAGCCATTGCGCAACCAAGACAAGTTTTGACCTGCGCCAACTTCAGACGTATCATTTTAAGACCATACATGGTGGCACTCTCCCACAGGGCATCTGTCTATACCCTATCAGAAGCTGTTCTCAATTTTGCTTCCTTTGTATACTAAGGAGTTGGGGGTCAGTTTATGGAGTGTGATAAGGGGATAAAGGTAGGTGACCTAAACATCCCAGGTTTATTTTTTTGCAGATGGCCTTGTGCCCATGGCAGAGTCCCAGAAGGAACTACAAGATATGCTGAACATAGCAGGGGAGTATGGGAATAATTGGAGGTTAGAATATAGTAATGATAAGAGTAAATCATGACTCTTGGGGAGAAACCAGATAGGAATAAAAATGGAGAATTTGGAAGTTCATAATTCCAGAAGGTAGAGAACAGTTGATCAAAATTGGGGAGGTTGACGAGTATGAATACCTATGTGTTAAGAGAAAAGCAACGGGTAAATGCATGTTCAGGTATCAAGTGGAGAAGATTAAACAGAATGTGAATCATACAAAGGGAATGATAAAAGTTACGGTACCGAACAGTTAAAACAGAGCATACACAGCAAGAGTATTATGGTATAGAGTTGCAACACCAGGGATGATATAGGCCTATGGCTTAGATGTGAATTCAGTTAGTGAGGGAGATATCCAAGAAATGGAGAAAGCACAGAATGAGATGGGGAAATGGATATTGGGACCAACACCATGTACACCAACAGAAGCAGTCCTGGGAGAGTTAGGATGGAATTAAAGCACAGACAGGATTGCCAAAGCAAAGTTAAAGTACTGGGGATATCTACAAGCGGTAACTGGAGACAGGTGATGCAGGAAAGTTGACAATGAGGTAGTCAAGGAACAAACGAGATAGGTAAAAAACATAGATAAGTTAGCAGAGAGACATGAATTGAAATGATATGATGAGGTTGTATTTGGAAAGTGTATATAGATAAGACTGGTACAGAGGGCTTGAAGGAGGACTCGAAAATAGGAGTCAAGGAAAAGAGTACATTAAATACTTACAAGGTACTAGAAAAGCCAAAAAGTGTGTGTTGGGATGGAGGGAAGGGATCACGGCTTCTTATTCAGAGTAGGACAGAAGTGATCAATCAAGATAAGAGAAAAACAGAAGTGGATGACAGGTAGTAATGTAAAATGTAAGGTATGTAGACAAGATGCAGATGGGATAGTGGATCATTGGCTGTTGTGGTGTGATCCATATAGAGAGATAAGAGAATTTTTCAGAAACTGTTACATGGAAGACTTTAATAACAAGGGTCTAAAAGAGGTTCCGTGTTTATTGGAAGAAGGACGTGTATCATGGTTTTAGGTTTGAAGGGTGGCTTTCTGGGAGGCAGGAAAGGTACTTAAAGTGTACAGGACTAGCTTAATTCATAAGATTTAGACAGCAACAGTGTAAATTAGAATTTAAGAGTACAAAGAGGAAAGGGAACGGTGGTAGCCCTTATAAGGGCTCCCAGGCCTGAGCCTTAGAGGCGGGGATAGGGTGTGTGAGGGGATTTTTTTTTTTTGCCGGGGGAAAACTACAAGCAATGAGTGTATGGGGATATTTCCTGGACCAGGGGCCAACCACAGCTGTGAGAGTGTGTGTGGTGGACCCTTTGCCTCGGCTCTGGTCCTGGAAAACATGGCAGCACAAACTGACTAGGATGACCATGGTTTCCTCCGCCTCATCCTTTTTCCTAGGCCAACTGTGTCACACAGGACCGCGGCACAAAAATAGAGAGTCACGGTACTATACTTTGAATTAAATATCTTATGAGGAGTTCAGATCTGAGATCATCACCCTTCAATACAAATGGGAATGGGCAAGACTTTTCTCGGGATAAGGGGGCAAACCATGAGTGCAGGAGCATGAACTTTGATTAGCAAGAACATTTACAGCATTCATGTCCCAGTTTCAGACGGACTACATGCACATTGGATTTCAGTGTCATTTTGGACCTAGAAAGGGTTAAAAGCAGCATATGTTTTTGTGAAGTTCATGATAAGTGCTGACTTAAAATTTAAAAGCAATGGGTGGGTGGATGGGTATATATTTTGCTTCATAGAAGTCTCCCTATCTCAAAGAGGAATTGTTGATATCCCGTTTTTGCTGTGTTCAAGTATATCTTCACAGTCACCAGTATCACCGTATTCAGGCATGCAAATGAGCTTATAGCTGATTAGATGCCCCACTACGTTATCCAGATCCACTATTGACACGTAATGGTCTCATGCCACTGGTAGGCAAGTGTACAAAAACTTCAGATGTTACCCCTGACATATGGAACAACATGCATTTTAAATTCTAGAGTGAAGCATTGGGAATGTTAAACATACTGTAGATAGGAATACTGCCCGTTACTCGTGCTTTGTCTGTCATAAAAAAGATCGCGGATTTAACGCAGCAGCAAACTGTCAATAAATTGACAGGAAATACAAGCCCTTATCGATTGAATGCGTATTTAACCTTTTCTTGGTAAAAATGAGACTAATTCAACAGTTTTCTCTGAGGTCTTGGCAACCAACCCCTGCCAGAGAAATCCGATGACACGAGGGCAAGTTACCCAGGTTATTCTGATAGGTCCTACTTACATTTCCCTTTCAAAATATATTCTATTAACCGGGACTTCACGTGAAAAAATCGAAGCAGGCATTGCTGGACACTATTTTTTGTGCGGTTTGAGTGAGGAACAGTTAATTCGTTGCTGCTTATAACATGACTGGGCCAAATGGTGTAATGGGTATTTTTCGGGTCCAGATAGCTGAGACTTGGACATGGTAAACTGTCGAATTAAGAACAATTGGCCTTGTCTGGTACCATCTTCAAAAACTTTTTGTGATCGACCAAAAATGGTAGACGGCATCCTTAAATAGGTTGCATATGACCACTATAAACAAGACGCGAGAAAAAGATTGAAGGTTTAACTTGGCACTTAACACCTCCCTTCCAACTTCCTTGACTTTGTCAAATTCACGCCAATATCCTCATATGGAATGAGGCATCGTGCTCCCATATTTCTGCAGTCCATTTAGAACGAAAAGACAGATGTATCGAGCCAAGGGTTAGTTTACCTGGGATATCGACGGGAGCATGGGAAGCAACCCAAGGGGACACATATCTCAAGTTTACTTTATCTTATCTGTCGATTATATAGCATTTCCATGTCAGTGTCTCTATTGGCGCTGTAATGAACATGTAAACAGAACTTTGTGGCAGCTGTTATCGCCGCCAGAGGAGCATGTATATAAACATAGACAGGTACAGGTTTCTGTGGCGTACTCTCTGGTTGTATTTTTCGCTGACAAGCATTTACTTCCAGTGTGTTACTTTTTTGCAGACATGGTCAGTAAAGAAAAAGCCACTTAATATATCTGTGTATCTCCTTACGAGCCTGGAAAAATGGTTACATGTGGCAGCTTTCAGACAGTCTTTCTTATTCTTTTATTTTTATGTATTTATTCATTCACTTTTAATTTTGTACACATCATTGCTAAAACGTTACCGCTATTGCAAGCAATGCCGCCTGAGAATTACGATATGAGTACATCCAAACTTTACAGGAGTTTTATTCTTCCGCATGTACATGTTCTTTGTAACGCTTGCAATACTCAACGATATTTGAACCTGGGTCGTGGACACAAAAAGCCGAACAACTTTGGTGTGACGGAAAATAAAATGTATAATTAAGAGTGACAGTGCGTAGTTTAAATTTCATCTGGTTTCTTGCTCTGCATTATATGGACAGGGATATATGCCAAACAAGATGCCGTAAACTTCTTATTGTGCGTAAAAGCGTACACCCAGAAATCAAAATACAAATAAACATGCCGTCATGTCACAAATATGTCTCAATATCAGTCTTGTCATCGCAAATATCAGAGTGCCCAATGCTGGATGACAAGGTAACAGAGAGAACGTGCATGCATCAAAGTTATAACTTCAGCAATTGCAATCTTTCCATACAGCTTGCTGTACGTTTGAAACAGTTCCATCAGAACTGCTTTATTATTGATATACACTGTTATCTTCTCCTCCATATGCTTGCCTTCATTCTGAAATATATAGCCAGTTACGGAAATAGTGCAGACTCTAACAGGCCTATGCGCCTCTTTGGGAAGGTAGCCAGTGTATTTTGAAATTTTTGTTCGCCTGTCAAACTAATGACAGTTAATAAACATTCAAACATTCCAAAATAAATTTATCATGTTAAAAACGGCCTTCTCTCTCGAATTTGGGAAGATTGGTGAGCTTTGGACATTTTCCTCGCTCCGCTGCTTCTGCTTTGCCCAATGGCGGTTTAATGTTTTTGATACATTTAAAGGAGCATCGTGGTAAGGGACCGGTATTTTTTGGTAAAGCTGACACTATAATAATTGTTGTCCCTGTTAATATGATAAAAGTGAGACCGTGCTGATCTTAAGACGTTTATATTTTACCTAAACAGTAAAACGAATATGTATGTAATACTATGTATATTATTTATGAATGTATGTATGTAAATGTATGTATGTATGTATGTGTGTGTATGTATGTATATATATATATATATATATATATGTATATATATATATATATATATATATATATATATATATATATATATATATATATATATATATATATATATATATATATATATATATATATGGACCAATTGCACAATGTCGTAAATATATTTATATGTCAGTGTGAATTCCAGAAGAGCCCCCTACTGCACGTTGCGTACGTGGGACTACTGAAGAAATGTTTCGATGGGCTGACATCAATTTAAATGGCAGGGCACACTTCAAGAAAATAATACGTCTTATATTCAGCTTGGTCGTCCCAATGTATCCTTAAGACATCAAAGACAATTATATTTCGTGTATGTGTATTTTTTTTGTCCGGAAACTTGTGGTTCCCTTGAAAGCATAATTTAGCATCATTAAAATTTAATAGCTTTGTCATTATCTAAAGATGATATCATGAAATGTGTTATAAATCGCGTTAAATATGACGTTGGATATACACTCGTGAGTCCATGCCAAGCAAAGAAGTTGACTCCTGAGGCATTGTAATTGGCCCCTCAATGGCCAGGAAACGACAACCGAGGGAGTAGACCTCCAATCAAGGTCATTAGGCGTAGCTTGGTGTTCATTTGTTAATTTATTAATTTGCATCAGAGTGATTTCAGGCTGTAAATACCGTTTTACACACATTTAAATAGGTACGTGATTTCAGACTATAACCGTTTTTCTGAACATTTAAATAGGTACCCTATCCCGTTTTTATCCAAAGTTACATTTCTCAGAAATCATTAACCGATTTTATCTTCGGTAGTCTTTGACAGGTCGGAATGGGCGAGAGTTCACTTGTGTGCTTGACTGCTGCGTCAACGTTGCTATAGTGGCATTGCGTGCCACAGCTTTCTTGGAATACATAGCTTTCAGTATAGGACATCTGTACAAAAGACTGAAGTAAAAGGCGAACGCCCTCGTAACTTACAACTTGCCAACTTGAAGGGATACTTTTTTGTCATTCCTGGTGTTAGTAAATTGATGATTGTGAAAATACAGTGATTATTTTGTCATTGAATTAAATGATACCAGACTGACATGTGGTGTTAGTTAACGCGTTCAATGCGCTCACAGAAGCAAGCTTCAGATACAGATTGTGGGGTGTTGGGGGGGGGGGGGGCACCAAAGACATATGCGTGGAGCTTTTATTTTTATTCTACTAACAGGAATACTGCACTTGATGCCCTGTTGTTCGTGTAGTAAGGAAGTGTGTAGGCCTTAGTGGTCTTCACGCTTTGATAAGTTACGCCTTACCAGATTCTTATCGTGTCTTACCCGTACTAGAACAGCATATCCAAAATTGCGTCAGACGTTGCTTATAATATTGTGTCCACTTTTCACTTTTTCACTAATGGAGTGGCTGATATATATATATATATAACACCAAACCAATTGTTGATTTAGGGCTATATGATGCGTTATGACACCAGCTCAAAAATCACCCAACCATGCAAGGAATACTGATGGAATGTGTGTGCTTCAAAGTATATATTTTTTGAAAGCAAACAAACTTTAGGATTGTGTTTTTTGTGCTGTCAAACATATGACACGTAGCTGGTCCAGAGCGTCCCTTACAGTTGAATATTGTGACTAATTTCATACTCCAAAGATTTATGTGCATTTAGATTTTTTCCCCAAATCACGTACTTTGAGTCTGTTTTTGCTCCCTGCTGCACATATGTTTTGGTGCGTCTTCCCCGTTACGCCCTGATTGGTTGAAATGAATTGTGATTGGCTGCCCGTCGCTACATTGGGACTGATGGGAGAGAAAGGGATAAAATGCCGATCATACCAGTAGCTCATTTCCTGGGGCATAGCCGAGACCTTCTTAGATTGACCTTAGAGGGTTAGCGATGCCTGGAAGAAACCACGCAGAACAACCGAGACAGAGAGTCAAATCTACCGCCCAAAATTTGCTTTCATACTTTGGAAAATTTGAACAGTGTGCATGGAAGTTTAATGTATTTTGCATATGATATATATATATATATATATATATATATATATATATATATATATATATATATATATATATATCGAAAAAGGGGAAATTTTTTATCAAGACATATTGTATATCCTTAACGCTGAAACTCTGTTTTTTTTTTCGAAAAATCTGACTTAATCGCATTGCATGTGACTTTATAACTGTATTTCTAAAAATTAATTCATATGAATATGTTGTTGTCCTGTCCTCTAGTATTTGTAAAAATACATGACTTGAAGTGCTTTCAGCCTCATCTTGCACCAAGAAAAATACGGTTTGGTCATGGCTTGGAGGTAGATTCTATCTCCATGGTCAAGGTCATTCCCTCCGCACTGGTATTGTCGTAATGCTTATGCTTAACGTTGTGAATAAAAGCTGCTCTTGCGCTCAGCTATCATGGCAGGGTCCCGTGGCTGAACACACTGCGACTTAACAGGTTCAACAGGTATCAATATATTCAAATACACTAAGGAATGCATAAAAAGGAAGAAACATTGCAAAACATGCGTTTGTGTGAAGAAAGCCGGCGTGCAAATCGTAACATTTATGCACTAAGATGTACACTTTGTTAAAGAAAGCTGATAATGGGCCGCAGTTTTTTTAAATGCGCTATAGAAGGAAGCAATTCTCGTGCCATGCTCTTTTACCGGGTGGCATGCATACTTAGGATCCTGCCCACTAAAAGTCGTCATGCCCCAGACATGATGTACCGCAACAAATATGATGCACCGAGAGCAGTCAGCCGATCTCCATTTTAGACTTCCAGTCTGCACTCAAATTGATTATCCCCAATGGTCAGAGCTGGCGAATATCTTGTCATGTTATGCCTGGGTTCGATGCTGCCTTTTATGTGGCACTGGCATCGACTGGTCTAGACATAACTTACGCCTTTGTCTTAAAACAGGTTCGATTTAAGTTTAATTTCTCTCAGGCGCAACTCATAAAGTACATCAAAATATATATTCACGAAAATATTTTTCCGTTAACTGAATTCAAAAGCTGGTTATCACTGAATTTACTCGACTATCTGATTTGTTTTAAGACAGTGGGGTATGAATAGTCAATCTAAGTACCCATGTTTCGAGTCACATATCTAAAGAAGCTCCATAGCACATTTGATGCGTGCCTGTCACTAGGATGTAGCTTTTCGGGTAAGTAAATAAGCTCATGTGTAGTTTAGGGTCTTGACCAGCTATTCCTGGTTATAGATTGGCAGTAATTCCATGACATAAGGATGGTCAATTTTTGCAGGGGATGGCAACACATAAGATATGTCATTCCGCGGAAAAAAAAAGTGGGCAGTGTTTTTTCTCTCAATTCCCCATACAAACCAGTCGACAGATGGCGTCAGCGCCCCTTGAGTTTTCCTCTATAGACCTTGTCACTTTAAATTAATGATCCAAGTCAGTGGCATTCCTTGGCGCTGCTTCAACAAATTGGACCCAGTCCACAAATAAATAAATAAATAAACAAACAAATAGATAGATAGATAGATAGATAGATAGATAGATAGATAGATAGATAGATAGATAGATAGATAGATAGATAGATAAATTAATTAATTAATTAATATTTCTCATCTCATCTGCAGTTCTCATTCAAAATATATTGTACTGACGAGATTTTAGCGGATTTCCCTGGCATTATTGCTTTAAGCGATTGAAAGCTGGTGAGCGCCAGATAAAAATGTTTTCGAAAAAAAGTCATGTGGAATAAACAAGACCACGTTAGAAATTCTTTCTCAACATGAATTTAAACCGTTTTCATCAAAGCTAATGTTCATTGATATAATAAATCGGGACATGGCAAGACAGGCTGCCCGGAAACTTTTCGTCGCTCATACTTAGGGATGCTTGCAGCATTTTGTTTAACCCAGTGCCTCACAAACATTATTTGGACGTACTTATCGACGAGAACTTTAACAAAAAGATATAATTAAGGTAATGTTTTATTCCTTTGGCATAGCCAACAAAAAGACAAAACTATAATAATATTTCATTCCGTTGGCAAAGTAATAATAATCCACTGTTAGAACGCTTATAGCCCGAATGATTATATTTGCATCATGCGACCATTGCAAAGGTTAGGTTCCATATGTGTAGCATTTTCTTTCACATAGGGTAACCTTTTGCCTGCTGATCTGATCTTAATAATTTTAATTATTGATATATATCTACCAAGGAGATACAAGGTAAAAGACATATGATTCGATACGTTGTGTTGGTGTTTATTGCAACCGTCTAAACCGCCGCGTTTCTGTATGCGTTTGCGATATGTATTGTTACCAGTTCCGTAATACAACACAACACACACATCAAGTTCCGTTCCCTTAGTTTCGGTAGTCCAGGACTATAGCTAAGATTCCTAGGACATTAAAGTAGATCATGTTTGTGTTGGGAGGGTGTGTGGAGTCACAATATGTTCGGTCATATAACTAAATTCGTGGAAATTTTGTTCGCAAACAGAAGTTGATATAGCGGTGCACCTAGCATAGGTCTGAGTAATTGTAAATATTTAATGATATACAGCCTGATACACGCGGACAGAAATGTAATTAGGTTCTTTTTATCATAGACTGCAAGCAATTCTGAAGTGTAAACTGCAGACGAAGAGAACTCAGTGTGCAAGTCAATAGCACTCTTTCAACCGAGGAAGCTCCTCCAGCGAGTACAAACATTGAATTATTGGATTACCGATACAGAAAAAGTTGAAGTTCAGTCAGTCCTACTTCCTGGTGGTATTTCAGATTCCAATGAAGTTTACGTGAAGGTAATGTTGTGGTGCGAGGTACACGCAAAAAATAGCCCCCAGAATCAATATGTTATGGCAAATATCGAGGTCATATGCAAGAAATATCAGAGTTACTATTATGTCGTACACCCTTGATTATTTTAACTAAATAAAACGAAGTGGGGTTGGTGTCATTTTTTCAATAATCACGCTTGGTTGAAATGTTTCGTTGGTTTAGTTTAAAATATCCATCCTCATGTTATGCATGACTCTACCAATATATAGGCCACAGATTGGGCATTCGTGATTATCTTCATATGGTAGTGCGGAAAGCGACCCCCTAGCGTTGCTCTAATGTATGATCGACAAACATTTTGTTGCATATGGCTGCCAGATCAAACCTGATTGAACTTATATTATATGGAAATGAAAGTTAATCTGATCCAATTGTCATGATGCTTTAAGATAATATACAACTACCAATATATGTACAGATTTTGTTCTGTAAACATAGCTCACGCAATGTTGTACAATACATTAACACCACTTTTTGGCGTGTTATTTCGTATAATTTAAAGGAAACGTTTTGAATTTTGTACATAGTAGACAAGTGTAGTACAGATATGACTCACATTTCAGTGATGATGCGGTACAAGTTTCTGCAAATGCCATGCAAAACGCGGGCATGAGTTACTGTATTTAAGCGTGCACAATCACATCAACAGGATATACATGTGCATTGAATTCTTTTGAGCAGAGGGAATTCTGTAATCATGAAGCTCAGGAGAAGTTGTAGTGTAGCGACAGCATTCTTGGTAGATTAAGGACAGACCTAGTAAGTAACCGAACATTGACTTTTTGCCAAGGCAGTTGCGTAACAGTAGCAATTATCAAACGGATCCTGTATTTCGTTATTTTACGCAATATGTCTAATAATATATTAAAATGGGTACTGAAATATTCACGAAGGAATTACGTTCGGCCATAGCATTGATTAAAAATCATTAGATATGTACATATGTACTTTACTGGTAACATTACGATTTCAGTATATAGTCCAATCGATAAATAATTGTTCAATAATCCAATACTTGTGAAAGCCATATCATCGACTTTGGATTCCATATGCATACGTTACAACACGTGGCTTCTATCTGGTTCGTAAGAGTAGTAATATAAGCTTAATGTGAATCACGTTGAAGAAGTTAATGTTACCTATTATCTTTGAAAACTAAGGGCTTTTTATTGAAAGAAGATTAATCGTTCTTAGTTTGACCCTTTCCTGTCCAGAATTGAAAATCAACTTTTACAAGGCTCATTGAAGGCTTCAAATGAACTGTGCGCTGAGGAATGTCAATAAGCCCTCCATCCCAGCCGGTACAAGTCAAAGGCATTTTACCTTTGGCACAGATGTCTGAGGCACACTTTTCCGTGCCAAAAGCATACCATCCAAACAGACGTCATATGCATGCCTTCCTGACAGACACCAAAAGCATGTATTTCGTAATAGACGTCAAAATTTTACTTTCCAGCGTCAAAGGTAAGCCTTCCAAACAGGTGTCAAAAGCATGACTTTCTAACTGACGTCAAAGGCATACCTTCCTAGCAGAATCCTCGGGTATATATTGTCAATTCAAAAATATAGATTCCTGACAGCTAGCTGTCAAAGACATGCCTTCCAAACAGGCATTTTAACTGAAGGGTATCGGAGGAATGCCTGTCCAGAATGAGATATAATTTCCCAACATGACAAGTCAAATAAACGTACTTTCCTCACACAGGACAAAGGATGTCATTTTACCAATGCACTCTGGTTTTGTAAAAACATAATCAGTAAGTTACGTGTAATTTCACCCTGTGAGGTAGAAAACTTTGCGATAAACCCCATCGAAGTATAAAATTTTGGAAATTGCAGTATCCATACATTTTGTACGTATTTAAACGGAACACGTGCTATTGTTTGTCGTGTGAACAAGTGGGTCTGTGATCGATAATTTAATTGCGAATTGTGCATACAAATATGAAAATAACTTCTGATATGGGTCAACGGAATTCCATAATGTTTGAACAGTATTTCTAACAACATATTGGGCTTGATTTTCATATTAAAGATTTTTTTAATATAAACCTATGATTTGTAGTTATAGGCTGTTAAATGTACAATTGTGACATGAGGTGCCCACTTCAGGTGTGGGTCTTTCCGACAACAAAAGATTAAAAATACAAAGTTCGTAAAACGTAATTATATATATATATATATATATATATATATATATAAGTCATTCCAAAATAAATTGTCCATTCCATTCGGACAATTTTGCCCCATCATCATATCTCCAGTTCGAAACATGGTAGAAGCACCAAATTTTCACAGTGTGTGGAGATGGGTTCTAGTAGTAAATTGGCACAATTTTATCAATACTACTTTACTCATAATTGAGTTATGGTATTATGAATATTAATAAATTCTCAGGAATTTAGGCAATTTCCTGGGATTTTAGGCAATATCCTGGGAATTTAGGCAACTTCCTGAGAATATAAGCGAGTTCCTAGGAACATATAATGCCAGTCCTGGGAATTTAACAGAAGTCCCAGGAACATAGTGGCAAGTTCCTGGGAATATAATGGCAAGTTCCTGGGAACAAAACTATAATCCCTGGAATATATTACTCAATTCCCAGGAACATAGAGGTCAGCTCCTAGGAACATTATTCAAGTCCCAGGAATTGAGAGCAAATTGCTGATACAGGTTATATTAGAAATGATTGTGGAAATAGTCTAGTGTAAAAATTCAAAATATACATCACACACAAATTACTGCATGGCACTCTAGGCTGAAAAATGAGGAAAAAAGGAAAAAAACTAACAAACAAAAAACATACAGATTTGAGATAAAACAACCTTAACAGTATGCATATGGAAAAATAATGGTAATTTCAAAGCCTATTGGATTAAAATCATCTGTAATAAATCTGTATGCCAAATCTATGTTTATAACGATTATGACGCATCTCAATAGTCACATAGTAAAATTGTATGACCTTCAACTAGGCCTTCAGATACAAAATTGAAACTAGAAATGATGATTTGCTACATAGCAAATCAGTTTGTGTGTTTACAAAGCATATTGGTATGGCAATGTACAAGTCTTCCATAACTCAGGAATTGAAGTTGCAATGGCATCTCCATCTATTAAAGATTTGAAGTTATTCAAGATTTAAAATTTCTAATGGTGCTACTTACCAAAATTTAAATTGCTACTTTTGTTTTTAATTCATTAGGTGCGCAATGGTCAACAACCTGATAGTACAAGTTGGAAATACATCTCTTTCTATTATAGTGTTGAAGATAATCAAAATTGAAAATTTTGGGTACCACTGATTAGCATTATATAAATTGCTACAACTTTTGTTTTAGATTCATTACATGTGCAATGGTTGATAACCCCCTGATAGAAGTTGAAATGACATCTCTATCTATAATAGTTTTGAAGATATTCAAGTTTTGAAATTTCAAATACTGCTAATTAGCATAAATTTAAATTTCCACATCTTTTTTTTTTTAGATTCATCATATGTGCAATGGTCAATAACCCCCTAGTACAAGTTGAAATCACATCTCTATCTATAATATTTTTGAAGCTATTCAAGATTTAAAGTTTGAAATGCTGCTAATTAGCATTAATTTAAATTGTTACAACTTTTGTTTTAAATTCATTAGATGCTCAATGGTCAATAACCCCCTTGTAAAAGTTGGAATGACATCACCATCCATACTTGTGAAGATATTCAAGATTTAAAATTTCAAACGCCCTTCATTTGCATAATTTTAAACATCTTCATTCCTCGTATAAAAAGGAACAACTTCTTGTACGGAGGTACAATCATGCCAATTTTGGAGTCTCTATTACAATAGTGCCAGAGAAAAATGTTGGACAAATTCACCGGGAAAGAAAGAAAGAAAGAAAGAAAGAAAGAAAGAAAGAGAGAGAGAGAGAAAGAAAGAGAGAGAGAGAGAGAGAGAGAGAGAGACAGAGAGAGAGAAAGGAAGGAGGGAGGGAGGGAAGGAAGGAAGAGAGGAAGGAAGGACGGAAGGAAGGAAGGAAGGAAGGAAGGAAGGAAGGAAGCAGTGCTACAAATAAGGAAAAATTTTCACTTGTCCGCCAACCAAGTGGAATCTTATTCTAATTGAACTGTATGTAAATTTTGGACAAGTGCATTGCCAACTTTACTTGTCCGTCACAAGTTTCACTTAGTACAGACAAGCGGATAAGCCCTATTTCTAGCCCTGGGAAGGAAGGAAGAAAGAAAGAAAGAAAGAAAGAAAGAAAGAAAGAAAGAAAGAAAGAAAGAAAGAAAGAAAGAAAGAAAGAAAGAAAGAAAGAAAGAAAGAGAGAGAGAAAGAAAGAATATGGGAAAAAACAAAATTCTATGATTAAGTCAAATTGAACATATTAAGTTGTAGAACTGTAATTATGATCATGATTGAAAAAAAAATGTCATAGATGTACTGAAAGAGTGATGGTAGGCAGACATCCTCTATCATTAAGTACGCCTATGAACTCTGAAAGGGAGTTTGAATGAGCAGCATGTAATTTTGTGTGTGTGTGGGGGGGGGGGGGGGGGGGAGGGGGTTATGGGTATTTCCTTACTGGCACCATGCTGGCACTCTGGGGTGATGTGTAACACAGTGTTCCCATACCAGCAAACTGGAGGCCCTCTTTTTTCTGTGTTTCAGATCATCATATATGTTCATACTGGCCATTATGTTGGAATATATTCCTATTTTCTGTACCTTGTTATGGCAAGATTATTTCCTGTACTGGTGTACAGGGACACCCACCCACCCCCTCCTCCCTTTCCCTAGGTACAGGCTATCCAGTATTTTTGAGTCCCACTTGTGATCTTCGACTACAAGTTGGGCCACTGCATAAACAGGCCAACCACTGTTAATTGCATGGAGGTGCAAGTGGTAAATTGGGTCATTGGTTGTGGTGTATAGTATTGTGTTGACAGAGCTAGTCAAAAGCTGCCTCAACCTGGTAATGGGGGGCCAATGCAGCTAGTAGGAGATGGTACTGGTATACTGTGCATGATCATGGACTAAAATGAAAATCATGTGGAGTGAGGGGTGGATGAAGTCATCAAAACAACCCTATGCAAATTACTGTCTCAATTATCAGCACTTATGTTGTAACTGACTACAATGCATACATCAAATACATCCTGGTCAGAGATCAAGATTTTAAGTTTCAAGAGTTTCAATTTTAACATTTTATTGACAAACAAAATCTGAGACCACATATTTCTCGGGTTTGATGTACATGCTGCATATGCATGTATTTCTCTTAAACAGACTCATACGACTGGTAAACCATGTTGTTCAAAATAAGCCAGCACATATTAGACCCCCCCCATATTACGTCATACCCTCTGCTTCCGGGGGGGGGGCAGTGCTGACTACTCAGTTTTGTGCTCAATACAATATGCAATGCGATTTATATTGCTCACTTGGGTTAACTTTGGGCTGTCCACAACTTTGTGGCTAATGTCATGCACTTTAAAACATAATGAACACCCGTCGCCCCCCAACCCCAGCCTCTCCCAAGTTCAACAGGGATCAAGACTGTGCAAGTCCTGGTCTCAGAGGTACAGTAGAACTTGCAATTTATGACCACTATGGTGATGGAACAACTGACTTGTAACCATATTTCTGATGGCACAACAGTCTAACTTGTTTGCAAATTTACCTGGAATTTAAAACCACCTGATGCATGTGACCACTTTAGGTTGGCATTAGGGGTGGTCTGGTACAGTAATATTCAGCAGACAACTTTTTGTATGGTTGCCTGCTTTAATAGCTGTATGTCAGGCCATTTGTGTGGCTGGTGGCCCCCTGTCATGAAATCAGTCAAAAACCCTAGGTCTGCTAAACAGGCAATTTATATGGCATTGACATGTACTGTAAAACACTCCCTCTTGATGTAAAAGCAACAATGACCATTGCTGAAAACAGCTGGTGTCCACCCACTCACTCTGGTATGATGTAATCACTGAAATAACCAACTTTGCTCCTTGCAGGGAGCTGCTCTGAAGTGTCACCCATGGGTGCATGTGTGCCCACTCCACAGGCTGCCAAATTAAAAGCTCTGATCAGTTTAAAAAATAAGATCCACTGGAAAATGAGATAATCAAATATGCTGATAAACAGGTGAATGGGGCAAAAAAGCATTGTTGATGGCCCCTGGACCTGGTCACAGTACCAAGTGGGATGAGGGGAGGGATGGCATATTGGCCAGTGATAGATGGGTGAATGTAAACGTGGACCCATCAACAAGAAAAGAACCATGGTGTAAAATGTGGTTAATTTGGCTTGTTGATATCTGGTCTGAAGGGAGGTTCATGATCATTTTCAATAGCATCTCCCTTAAATAATTGGTTGAAGCATATTTTATTGAAAAACAATAATGAAATAAAATAAAAGCAAACACAATTGGTCATTTATCACACTTGGCCTTATCATAATTAAGTGCTTTGCTAAGCTGTTGTCTGCTTAGGAGACCTGGGACCTTTGACTGGTGGACTGGGGCCCTCATGCCCTCACAGGCCACCAGCCAGATAAAAAATACCCTGATATCCAGTGAGCTAATTATAACTATAAGCAGGTAAGCTTCAGGAGGCAAGCAAAGCTGTGACAATAAATAAAACATAGCTTCATGCATATACAGCCATTTTGACATGAGACTCATGCAGCATTCATGGTTTCACTTTGAACAAAATTATGATCATTTGGAATTTTTAACATATATATTCTCATTTTGACTATAACAGGGGTAGACATAATTTTTTTCTCACCTGTTTGACAGGGCACAAAGGGGTTAATTTCACCTGTCCAAATTTGGTTTTACCTGTCCCCTGCAAAAGTCTGCAGGTTGTGAAGTAGAACAGTTGTCTTTCACTAAGTGACACTGTGTCACTCAGTTACAAGTAAATACCAAACAAAACATGCCACTTAGAATTGTGTCCCACTCAAGTTAATGTTTGAATCTTTGACTTACTCAATAAGGGCCTTTGAAATATTTAAAAGCTATGATCCTGTGTGTAACATTACGATGTAGGCCTATGGGAAGCCCAGTCCATGTATTAGAGTGCAACATACTTTTCCATTGTAATTTTTTAGGGAGCACCCCTTCTGCCAGCCTAAAGTGGTCACATATACATCTGACAGGTGGTCTTAAATTACAGGTAAATCTACAAAGAAGTTAGACTGTTGTGCTGTCAGAAATGTAGTTACAATACAAGTCAGGTGGTGCCTCACAACAGTGGTCTTAAATTGCAGGTTCGAGTTGAACTTGGGATGTGGGGTTTACAGGGAGTTCAAAATGTTATAAAGTGCATGGCACCAGCCACAAAGTTGTGGGCACCCAAAAGTTAACCCTGGTGAGCAATATAAATCATTGAATCACATCTTCTATAGAGTGCAAGACTGAGTAGCCAGCACTGGCCCTGGAAGCAGAGGGTAAATTGTACTGGGTGCCAGCTTATTTTGAACACCCTGAGTTAACAACATTAAGTGTCTGTTTAAGGGCAATACATTCATGTGCAGCATGTAAATCAAAGTTCAAACCAGAAAAATATGTAGTCTCAGATTTTGTTTGTCAATAAAGTGTTGAAAATCTTGGTCTCTGACCAGGATGTATCAGTTACAACATAAGTGCTGATAATTGAGACAGTTATCTACATAGGGTTGTTTTGATGACTCCAGCCACACCTCATTCCACATGGTTTTCAATTTAGTCTATGATTATGAATAATATACCATCCCCTACTAGCTTCATTGGCCCCCCCATTAACAGGCTGAGGCAGCTTTTGATTCCCAGTGTCAACACAATACAACCCCACAACCACTGACCCAATTTACCACTTACACCTCCATGCAATTAACAGTAGTTGGCCTGTTTGTGCAGTGGCCAAACTTGTAGTAAAAGATCACAAGTGGGACTCAGATATGCTGAAGATACTGTACCCAGGAAAAGGGAGGAGGGGGTGGGTCCCAGTACAGGAAATAATTTTGCCACATTAAAGTACAGAAAATAGGAATATTCCAACATAATGGTCAGTATGAACATATATGATGATAAGTGATACAGAAAGAAGAGGGCCTCCAGTTTGCTGGCATGGGAAACACATCACCCCAGAGTGCCAGCATGGTGCTAGTAAGGAAATACCCTTACCCTCCACCCCCACCCCCCCAAAACACACACACACTAAATGACATGCTGCTCTGCCTCTCAGCAGCCAGCACACAAGATTACCTCTATGCATGCAAGAAGGAACTTTGCAATACATCCATTCAAACTCCCTTTCAGAGTTCATAGATGTACTTAATGAGCGATGTGTATCTGTCTATCATCACTCTTTCATTGCATCTATGACATCCTTTTTTTTTCAATCATGACCACAATAACAGTTCTAGAGCTTAATATGTTCAGTTTGGTTAAATCATGGAAGTTTGTTTTTCCAATTACTTTTTCTTTCTTTCTTTCTTTCTTTCTTTCTTTCTTTCTTTCTTTCTTTCTTTCTTTCTTTCTTTCTGTTTTTCTCTCTTTCTTTCTTTCTCTCACTCTCATATTCTGTCTATTCCTTGACCTTGCTTTACAACCAAATTTGTCTGAAGTTTTTCTCAGACACTATTAATCTTAAAAAACACCAAACTGGCATGGTGACTGACCTATCGGTGAAATTGTGTATATCTTTTGGAATAGTCATGCTGTTTATATAATTATGCAAATTCAGGGCAATTAAAATTATAAAAGCTCCATATCTTTCAAACTATGGCTGATAGAATCAGAATTCCAATGTGCATTTGTAGTTTAGCGACAGCTGCCAAAATTATGGACAGGACATGAAAGATGTAGAATTTTAAATTATGCTAATTAGGACTATGGAAAATTTTAAAGTTGAATATCTTCTCCACAATTACACATGTACATACTAATGTCATTCTAACTTCAAATTATATGTTTGTGGCAAAGCCACATCCAATGAATCACAGACCAAAGTTCTAGGATTTTAATTTATGCAAATTAGGTGAATGTGTAAAACTTAAATCTTGAATAGCTTCAAAACAGGCCACCAGCCACAAAAATGACCTCAGAGTCAGATCAGCAGGCACCCATATAAAAAGTTGCCTGCTGAATAATATTACAGTACATAGTACCTGCTGTTTAGACCACCCTATCAGGCAACCAAAAGTGATCACATATACATGTAACAGGTGGTCTTAAATTGCAGGTAAATCTACAAAGAAATTAGACTGTTGTGCCATCAGAAATGTGGTCACACAACAGTGTTCTTAAATTGCATGTGAATTGTATCTTTGAGACAAGGACTTGCACAGTCTTTGCCCCAGTTGAACTTGGGGGGGGGGGGGGTTGCAGGGTGTTCAAACTGTTTTGAAGTGCCTGGCACTAGCTACAAAGTTGTGGGCACCCCAAACTTATCCCAGGTGAGCAATATAAATCACTGCATCACATCATGGACTTATAAACAAGCTCATTTATATGTCCATGATCACATCTTGTATAGAGTACAAGACTGAGTAGCCAGCACCGGCCCTGGAAGCAGAGGGTAAAATGTGTTGGGTGCCAGCTCATTTGAACACCCTGAGTTAACAGGCTTAAGAGTCAGTTTTAGGGCAAAACATGCATGTGCAGCATGTACATAAAACCAGAAAAAAATATGTGGTCTTGGATTTTTTTACCATCCCCTACTAGCTGCATTGACCCCCATTAACAGGCTGAGGCAGCTTTTCACTAGCTCTGTCAACACACTACAAAAACAGAACCAATGACCCAATTTACCACTTACACCTCCATGCAATTAACAGTGGTTGGCCTGTTTGTGCAGTGGCCAAACTTGTAGAAAAAGATCACAAGTGGGACTCAGATATGCTGGAGATACTGTACCCAGGAAAAGGGAGGAGGGGGTGAGTCCCAGTACAGGAAATAATTTTGCCATATTAAAGTACAGAAAATAGGAATATTCCAACACAATGGTCAGTATGAACCATGGAGCTCCATGGTGTGAACATATTTGATGATCAGTGATACAGAAAAAAGAGGGACTCCAGTTTGCTGGCATGGGAAACAAATTACCCCATTGTGCCAGCATGGTGCTAGTAAGGAAATATCCTTACCCCCCCCCCCCCCCCAACACACACACGTATGCATGCAGACATACACACACACACACACACACCAAATGACATGCTGCTCTGCCTCTCAGCAACCAGCACACATGACTAACTCTGTACATGCAAGAAGGAACTTTGCAATATATCCATTCAAACTCCCTTTCAGAGTTCATAGATGTACTTACTGAGGGAGTATATCTGTCTATCATCACTCTTTCACTACACTTATGACATCTTTTTTTTTCAATCATGACCATAATAACAGTTCTAAAGCTTAATATGTTCAGTTTGGTTAAATCATGGAAGTTTGTTTTTCCAATTACTTTCTTTCTTTCTTTCTTTCCTTCTTTCTTTGTTTTGCTTTCTTTCTTTCTTTCTTTCTTTCTTTCTTTCTTTCTTTCTTGCTTTCTTTCTCTCACTCTCATATTCTGTCTATTCCTTGCTTTACAACCAAATTTGTCTGAAGTTTTTCTCAGACACTATTAATCTGAAAATCACCAAACTGGCATGGTGACTGACCTATTGGTGAAATTGTGTATATCTTTTGGAATAGTCATGCTGTTTATATAATTATGCAAATTCAGGGCAATTAAAATTATAAAAGCTCCATATCTTTCAAACTATGGCAGATAGAATCAGAATTCCAATGTGCATTTGTAGTTTAGTGACAGCTGCCAAAATTATGGACAGGACATGAAAGATGTAGAATTTTAAATTATGCTAATTAGGACTATGGAAAATTTTAAAGTTGAATATCTTCTCCACTATTACACATGTACATACTAATGTCATTCCAACTTCAAATTATATGTTTGTGGCAAAGCCACATCCAATGAATCACAGACCAAAGTTCTAGGATTTTAATTTATGCAAATTAGGTGAATGTGTAAAACTTAAATCTTGAATAGCTTCAAAACAGGCCACCAGCCACAAAAATGACCTCAGAGTCAGATCAGCAGGCACCCATATAAAAAGTTGCCTGCTGAATAATATTACAGTACATAGTACCTGCTGTTTAGACCACCCTATCAGGCAACCAAAAGTGATCACATATACATGTAACAGGTGGTCTTAAATTGCAGGTAAATCTACAAAGAAATTAGACTGTTGTGCCATCAGAAATGTGGTCACACAACAGTGTTACATACTAATGTCATTCCAACTTCAAATTATATGTTTGTGGCAAAGCCACATCCAATGAATCACAGACCAAAGTTCTAGGATTTTAATTTATGCAAATTAGGTGAATGTGTAAAACTTAAATCTTGAATAGCTTCAAAACAGGCCACCAGCCACAAAAATGACCTCAGAGTCAGATCAGCAGGCACCCATATAAAAAGTTGCCTGCTGAATAATATTACAGTACATAGTACCTGCTGTTTAGACCACCCTATCAGGCAACCAAAAGTGATCACATATACATGTAACAGGTGGTCTTAAATTGCAGGTAAATCTACAAAGAAATTAGACTGTTGTGCCATCAGAAATGTGGTCACACAATTGCATGTGAATTGTATCTTTGAGACAAGGACTTGCACAGTCTTTGTCCCAGTTGAACTTGGGAGGGGGTTTGCAGGGTGTTCAAAATGTTTTAAAGTGCCTGGCACTAGCTACAAAGTTGTGGGCACCCCAAACTTATCCCAGGTGAGCAATATAAATCACTGCATCACATCATGGACATATAAATGAGCTCATTCATATGTCCATGATCACATCTTGTGTAGAGTACGAGAGTGAGTAGCCAGCACCGGCCCTGGAAGTAGAGGGAAAAATGTGTTGGGTGCCAGCTCATTTGAACACCCTGAGTTAACAGGCTTAAGAGTCAGTTTTAGGGCAAAACATGCAAGTGCAGCATGTACATCAAACCAGAAAAAAATATGTGGTCTTGGATTTTTTTTACCATCCCCTACCAGCTGCATTGACCCCCCCCCCCCCTTACCAGGTTGAGGCAGCTTTTGACTAGCTCTGTCAATACAATACAACAACAGAACCAATGACCCAATTTACCATTTACACCTCCATGCAATTAACAATGGTTGGCCTGCTTATGCAGTGGCTCAACTTGCAGTAAAGATCACTCAGATAAACTGGATAGACTGTACCCAGGAAAAGGGAGGAGGGAGGGGGATGTGACAGTACATCCGCACAGGAAATAATTTTGCCATAGCAAAGTACAGAAAAATAGAATATTCCAACATAATGACCAGTATGAACATATATGATGATCAGAAATACAGACAAAAGAGGGCCTTCAGTTCACTGGCATGGGAAACACATTACCCCTGCATGCCGGCGCTAGCAAGGTAATACCCTTACCCCCCCCCCCAACACACACACTTATTGACATGCTGCTCTGTCTCTATGCATACCAGAAGGTATCCACAAGAGGGATTTATATAGGGCTACGCCTTCCTTCCCAATTGCAATTCTCCGAATAAAATATGTTTAAACCACACCAGAAGGAACTTTGCAATATATCCATTCAAACTCCCTTTAAGAGTTCATAGATGTACTTAATGAGTGAGGATATCGGTCTATCATCACTCTTTCATTACATCTATGACATTTTTTTTTTTCAATCAAGATCATAATTACAGTTCTAGAACTTCAACGTGTTCACTATGACTAAATCATAGAATTTTGCTTTTCCAATCTCTCTCTCTCTCTCTCTCTCTCTCTCTCTCTCTCTCTCTCTCTCTCTCTCTCTCTCTCTCCCTCTCTCTCTCTCTCTCTCTCTCTAACCATATTTGTCTGGAGTTTCTCTCAAACACTATTTTCCAAAAACCACGAAACTTGCCATGGTGACTGACCTCCTGCTCAACTGATTCATTGTGATTGGCCAAATGACCTGGCAAACAAGACTATAAAAACAAAACAAAACAAAACAAAACACCCCCTCCCCCCAAAAAAACAAAACAAAACAAAACAAACAAAAAAAGCAACAACAACAAAAAAAAAGCAGTCAGCAGCGAGTTGCAAAGTTGCTTAAATTGGAAAAATCACTACACGTTTTCATGTGTGTGTGTGGGGGGGGGGGGGGGGTCTGGCGCTGATACAAATAATTTTGCCCTAGTAGTACAAGGTACAGAAAATGAGAATATGTACAAATAATGGTTGCTACGAAGTACATAAATTAAAATGGATTCCAGTTTGTGCGTAAAGCAAATAAAAATGCCCAGTACGCTAGTACGGTGAGCCCCTTACCTCCCGCCCCAAGCCCTTTTCAAGTGCCCGGGAAAGAATCGGGGCAATGTCATAATTTCACCATTATTTTGCTCATCTAATCTACATGTAGGCCACTTGTTTCCAAATGACCTCTCACTTTTGTCTAGTACAGGGGTATTTCGTGATTTGGAATGGATTCCCGTGTCTAACCAATGAGGCTAATAAAATATAGGCTCCTTGGTCCAACCATGGAGGACAGAGACTCGAGAGGAGGGAAGCCTCTGGGTTTCAAACAACTTTGTTTGGAATAAAAAGTAATAATCCAATTAATTGGTGTTTTGCTTTGACCTTACTTGATCGGTTGAGTAATTACTGAGATCGTTATCAGCGGCCGACTCGGCCCTCCTTGGCCTAACTGTTGCAGTTTCTCTGCCTCGCTCATCTTGCATGGTCCGTGGATTTGATCAGTGGACGGCAACATGTCGGCTCTAGTGACTGTAGCCGTGGCGACGCTGCTACGTGTGTTCTGATTGGCCAAAAGTAAAGGCACCTGGCTGTCTGCATCAACAATGCAGCCAGCCCTATCCATGATTCATATGATAGATCACGAATAGGCCTACCGGATAGTGTTTCCTCAATCAGGTTATTGTTTGATCTGAAGATCCAGTGGACTTTTAATCAGAATGAATTTCCAAAGAATTTGACTAAACATTATTATAGGGTTTAGCCTATTATTATGAAATTATTAAATTAATAGATCTACCAAGGGTATATAGTTGATGTACCTATACTCGATTTGGTCCTTTTCAGACTCAGAAATCCTTTCTTCGACCATAATGTTTTGAACAAAATACAAATTAGGCCTACTGTTGATTGGGTGGGCAAAAACACTGTTATTATCACCTGCTAATGTTTCTTTATATGTGATGAGTTGCCGGTCCCTGAACTGTGAAATTTGGTGCAACAATGTCTATAGCTCCCTTCCCTGCGTCTCTGTTGCGAGGGTAAACTCATATTTGGGTTCTTTATGCTAAGCAAAAAGCAGACCTTTGAGAGAACGCACACATTTTAATAATAGCAGAGACCCTAGCTTTTTAGATTTTTCATAAACTGAATTCATGTTTTTAATACTTATACAAAATAAAAAAAAAAAGTTTGCCCCACTGACCCGCTCCAAACTTGATCAATATCAATGAGGAATTTTCAGTTTCTTTAAATAGGTACACGGTTTTTACAAGATCGTCGGTAGGGCTGAAGTGACATGGCTTGCGCAGACTACCTCCGTTCGTCAAGAAAAGACCACTTTTTTCCAGTTTTACCATGGAAGTACAGATTAGAACAAGAAGTTTCTGATTTAAAGCAATCATTTTCCTATCTGTGGTCAGTGACGTATTGTGCTGCATTTCACACACCGCATGGCTCAGCTTATAGAGAACTGGTACATCGTGTATACATCAAAAGATGTATGCATAGGCCTTGTTACCAATGTTTAACAAATTTTGAATCAGTATGTATGACCACCCACCTTTGTTACCGCCTGGGAAAAAACATAGCTCGGCCATATAGACTTCATCCTAGGCCTACATGTATGAAACATTTTTCCTTTGATCCTGGAGTTTAAGACCCACTTACCATTTTTTTGAGGCTGCATTTTGATGAGAGTTTGAGGTGGAGGCGGGGGGGGGGGGGGGCGAGAGAGGGCAGGGAACACACGCTCTGTATAGACCTTGGCCTGCCTTCTGGGATAGTAAAGCGGGACCTTTGTTTCATTTTCATATAATTTGTCAGTTTCCACTTTGGTCATGCATGGCTGTCCTAGGATGGCTGTACAGACTATATAGGCCTCCCAAAGGTTCCTCTGTATAGCTTTCAGAACTCCAAAAGAATCCATGAGTATGGCCAGGAGAGAGGGGGGGGTATTGATAATAACCCAGGCACTAAATACAGGTTTCAATTTGGCGAGGTTTGTTTTCTTTCTTTTTTTTTCTCTTCTTGTTTTCAAGACAGTGTTCGATAAAATTAGTTTAGCTTAGACTGATAGTCTAATTTTGCGCAAAATCTAGCAAAGGAAAATTTGCGGGAAATGAATTTGATGTGAAGAAACATTACACTTACTGCATGTACGCATGTACTCCTCATACGTTACCTGTTATTTTAAAATTCCTGGGACTCTGAGTAAGGCTCCCAGGAACTTTAGTCTCAATTCCTGGGACTTAAGTTATATTCCTAGGAATTTATAATTACATTCCCAGGACGTTTTAATATGTTCCTGGGAACTTGCCACTATGTTCCCAGGAACTTGCCACTATGTTCCTTGGAATTTACCACTATGTTCCTGGGACTTCGTTACATTCCCAGGACCGGCCTTATGTTCCCAGGAACTCGGCTTATATTCCCAGGAAATTGTCTAAATTCCCAGGATATTGCCTAAAACCCCAGGAAATTGCCTAAATTCCTGAGAATTTATTAATATTCATAATTTCATAACTCAGTTATGAGTGTAGTTATATTAATAAAATGGTGCCAGTGTACTACAAGAACCCATCTTTACACACTGTCCAAATTTGGTGCTTCTACCATGAGTAGAACTGGAGATATAATGATGGGGCAAAATTGTCCGAATGGAATGGACAATTTATTTTGGAATGACTTATATATATATATATATATATATATATATATATATATATATATATATATATATATATATATATATATATATATATATGTATGTATGTATGTATATGCTTCTGTAGCCGTGATCTATGTCCTTTCCCAGTAGATTGCATAGTTTGCATGGTTCGATTGCAACGTTTTTATTCCTTTCCTCATGCAACAAAAGTTGTGGTCGCTGACTCATACTGCAAAAGCATAGCTACAACACCTCAAACACATGAACAGCGCATACTCTGCTTGTAAGTGAGAAAAAAAAAAACGGAGGCGTGCTTTCCAAGCAGGTTTAAAGTACTTTTTCACCCGAGTGTGTCTCAATAAAGTGATCAACCATGTCACTCAGTTGTTGCACAGGATTGTTGTACAGCGCCAAAATATGGCAATTCCTTTATAATCAAATGAATTTCGCTCCCATTTTTAGGTCTGCAGACTTCAGGCCTATCAGTTACCTAAGCTGATTTTGCGTTACGTGGTCCATTATTGTTTCTTTCTATGTGTTTTTTCGGGGGAGGGTGGGTGGGTGGGTGAGTGGATGGCGTGGGGGATTAGGGGAGATCTCCAAGACTACTTGGCTAGTTGTTTCGAAACGGCACAGGAACCCTGGATATCTCTAGAAATTAATTTGACACTGCGGTATTTTTGAATATTTTAATTATTTTATTTATTTATTTATTTATTTATTTATTTATTTATTTATTTATTTATTTATTTATTTATTCATTTATTCATTCATTCATTCATTCACTCACTCACTCATTCATTCATTCATTCATTCATTTATTTATTTATTTATTTATTTATTTATTTATTCACATATTTTCTAGGGGTGGGGTGGGTGGGTGTCAACTTCCTCTCCAAAAACCGACGGCTTCATTCTCATTTCACGTGGCAGGAATATTGCTTCACTTTTTCAGCACCAGCTTTGTTCACTGATGGAACTATTGTAAGATCATGATACCGACTTTTTTATTCGTCTCGAATTATAAATGTAAACTTCCGCATGATTAGTACATGGATGCTAGCATAGATGTACGTGCATGTAGTTTTTCTCTGAAACTTTTGACCGGATCTTCTAAACTTAGTGGGCATATCCCTCCACCGGATCTCTATCAGGGTTGTTCAACAGCTCGTTATTTACTGATTTAAGTACTTGGAGATTTTTCGGTGATATTTAAAGGAAAATCATTTTGAAGGCCACTTCCGTAAGTGCATGCAGGGATAGCTGAGCACCTAATTATTACAGTTCTCTTGTTCTCTTGTGCAGTGAAACTAGCTGTACATCCTAGTTTCTGTGGTCCTATTTAACATCAACATGTGCCATGGCTGCACCCCAGGTAACAATTCAAATGAACGGTAAAGGAAAAAATGTGATAAAAGGTTAAGCAAGCCTGTTGCGAAGGACACATTTCAACAAACAATCTAGTTTACCTTTCTAGGAGCAATTGACCCCCCCCCCCCCTTTTTTTTTTTTTTAACAGGAACATGGTGATGACGTCTACGGGGCTTGAATGACTGGTTAGTCAAGATGACGGCCTGATACTAAATCAGGACCTGCAAATTCCTCAAGTATTCAAGTACTTTGTACCAACCTTTCTTAAAAGGCCAGGTGCTCGCGACCCACCTTACTTATCGGAGATTCTGCAACACGTTTAAATTTGTTTGCTCCAGTGTGTTCTTGGTGTTGTGCTGATTTGTGCTCTTTGGATTTCAAATGCTTATCCACATGTTTTGTGGATTTTACTCCCACTTTTTCCATTGATCTTGTCAATGCTATGTTCGATGTGTATTTAATTAGGCAATGACACATTCGTATTCATTATTCTCGCGAACTATTTGATAAATGCATGGTCATGATTGAATTTGCTGTGCAGATGGATGGACTAATCATGTTTTGGGCACACTTTACAGGTGCTGAATGCAATTAAAACATCCTTGGTGTTTACTTTTATATCTGTCCATTCATCATGGACATCTGATGTTCGTTTTATTCTAATCCTGAGGATATATTTTGTTGTGCGTCTCTCGGCATAACTGGTTCTGTCAGCCCTTTTGGCTTTGGGAGGGTCATGTTGCTTCTGAAAAGTTCATAATGGATTCCTTTGACGTGTCCCTCTGGGCCATATTGATCAATTGGCTCTGGCTACACGGAATCTCGCAGGATTCTCGGACTTTGCGAGATCAAACCAGAAGAAGAAGGTCCCGATGTCCAGCTAATTCATCCTTGCGGGAAAACAGTAATGGTTGATTCAAAATTGTACAGAAACAAACAAATTTAAAGGGTAAAACCTGACTCACAATACATGGCGATGGATTATTAATTTTAGGTAGCTGACAAATAACGCGATATATACATCGCGAGGCGATATACTGCTTATACCAAACCTTGTTAAATTTTGTTCTGAATCCCCAAGGGGATGAAAGCAGCGAGTTCGAGACAGCAGCACGGTTCCAAGTCATGCTGTCCGCGAAGTATAAATTTCCCTTTCCAACTTTGCTGAATTCTTTACGAAATAAAAAAAAAAACGACTCAAATGCATGTTCAGATAAATATTTCAGCAAAATGGAGTAACATAATTGAAGATTCTATGTACAGTGAAGGGATCGTTTTAATGGCCTCAAACTCTTTAACAAAGGTTTTAATACCTAACAGATCAATCTTGCGGCATATATATATATATATATATATATATATATATATATATATATATATATATATATATATATATATATATATGTATATACATACATACATACATACATACATACATACATACATACATACGTTGCATTCCCTTGTCTCTTTCCAAGTGTCCTTTCACTTCATAGATCTCATTCGCCGTTTTGAAGCCAGTGATAATGCTGGGATATATGCGAGATATTTGGATAAACCGCATGGTAATAGGATATAACAAGAAAGGCGCATTACTATAGAGGCTTTGGGGTATAAGTAAATGTTAGGGCTTTACGGATTGAATAGCGCGAAGATTATGTATCGTCGCGTGTGTGGCACAAGGAATCTTGCTTGAGGGGTATATAGTAAGTTCATGTGCTCCAAACGTGCCATTTGTGTAGTTAAGACATTAAGACAGTAAATATGTTATCCTCGCAGGGTTCGGAGCAAAGTACAGGTATTCCTGTCCTCAGTTTGTGTTTGCACCGGCGAGAACGTGTATAGTACGAAGAAAATGTATTTACTTGGTGCGATTGATGAAACCGACCCATTTCGTTGACAAGCTTTAACAGACAAGACCTGGCATCAAAACTTGATACCCATCAAACCAGAAGCACGCGGTGGGCATAAAACCATTTCACATACTTTCATAGTATCCCTGTGTTTGAGATACATGTCCTGAAAATGATTTCTGGAAAATATTTCAGCCCACGCTTTTTGTTATCGCCGTATCAGTTTTCAGTGACGAATAAAACCAATACATTTACTTCTAAGGTTGTATTGTCTGTTACAGGTTGTTTTCCGTGTTTGTTGAATAGTAATTTGATGATTTATTTTCCGTACAGATAACTTATATTGTGTTCGTGAGAAGAATGCAAATTACTTTATGCAAACTAGGACAACAAACAAGTTGTATCGTGCGAATTTGTAGCTGGTGATCAAATCCACACTCCAACATTGTGGAAGTTGGCTGGTCACAGCTACTGTTTTCCGAGGTCTGAAATATATTCATTCTGTGTAAACGTCTACAATTTATTCTAAAAACTAGACGAAAAAAGTCAAACACAAATCTGTTTTTGTGTCCATCAAAGTCGGAATATTGGCTTGTTGATATTTGTACGCTACAGTCAGGAGAGCCTGTCCAACGGAGTATGCGGTCATGTATTACTATATGAGAGGCGATTGATTCATATATACGGGTCATTCACGTTGTGTTTCTAAAACAAAACAAAACAAGTTTGACCATAAATTACCAAGTTAGGCAAATACATAAGCAGTGTGGCTTTTGCTAACAGGAACCGAGGTCTGTCAATACTATAGAAACAAGTTCAGATGTAAGTACCCATGCACGTGCAATATACAAAATACCTCTTGTTTATGGTCAGTAAAGAATGTCCCGAGACACACACATACACACACGTGTATATATATACGTAATGCAAGTAATTAATCACACATGTTTGACTGGGGTCATTTACGGGGGGGTACCCATCAATAAGCTGCTATTACCTAATACAGTGGAACCTGTTTTGACAGAGAACACCACTAAAAGCCTCATGATTCGAGATTCAAATACAGTAATTTTACCTTCTTTTTATGTGTTTCTTATGCTGTAAATACTTTTTGTATATTATTTTTTTACCTTAAAAAGCATCGCTCCATCAAAATGCCGTTTGACATGTCCAATCACCAATAAAAAAATTCTAGTCAGTAACATTGGTTGGTCTCACCAGCATTTCCTTTGATGTGATCAGACCAATGAAGCTATATTTATGTCCTTACTTACTTGTTTACAAAGTGTCAGTCTGGGTTGCCGTCACACTATTTGAATCTCTCAAGCTTTTATGTGTACACCAAAATGCTTGGTCAGTTAAAAGGAACAAAACTCTCAAAATTACATTGACCCCAATTGTACATGCCATAAATGTTATCCCTGTTGTCTACGCATGGGGTTGTTTCAAAAAGATGGAAACTATGTCAAACGAGCGCCTTAACAATTATACAGGGTACCAGGTGCATAATTACGACAAAACCCCTTGCGGTGCCAGAATGTATACTTGAGTCAGCAGCTTTACTCGATGTGCTTCGGGCGAAATGCTTCCAAAGCCACGCCGAGGAAAGCTCTTCACCCAGATAACTAGTAATCAAATACCAGGCTTGCTGACACTTGTTATGTTAAATATATTTCGTTCAAACAGTTGGGGAACAAACTTGCCCCAATATTAACCACTCTTGTACATCGAGATGACGAGGTATAGCAAATTTGCAGTAGCGACAACGTGAATAGACAAGTTAATGAACAGTTTTTTTTGAAGGTGTACATGTTGACCAACAACAGAGATAAAGATTCTTTGACCATCATACCAAAATTACTAATCAGGAAGATAAGGTGGTGTGAATGTTCATGGAGGTTCAAAACGTTCGGATTGTTCTAGATCTTTGTGGACAGCGTCGAAATTTTTAATTGTGCAGAAGGTGCTCTCATAACTGTCATACAATAAAATTTTAAGGTAAAAAGTGAAAGACGTATAACAGTTTCATGTAAGTATACCCGGATGTTATCATAGGTGGCACAAACAAATAAAAATAGCATATATCCTCGATTGTTTCACCAGAACTACAGTTACTGGATTCTTTGACACCAATTATAGGCCTATATATTCATTCACCCAGATGCTGCCCATGCATAATCTGGTAGGAGTAGTTGCTATTTTGTGGCCACCAATGAAAAAGGGGTATCCTTGGAGAATTTATCAAGCAGTCACTTCAAAGTCGAAACGTGTTCAGCTAATCTTATTTTAAAGTAGGCTGGTTTCGTAAGCGTACAGTAGAAAGGAAGAGGGAATTGTTGCGGCTTGTTATTGTCCCCCGCCACCGAAGGTGGCATAGGAGACGTAGAGTTAGTGAGGATAGGGGGCCGCCCGTCCGGGAGCTTGTCTCTAGAACCATAACAGATTGAATAATGAAATTTATACCAGAGATGCATTATACCACGGGCATGTGTGATGTACATGTTTAACCTTGACCTATTTTCAAGGTCAGAAGGCCCAAGAACATATCTATTTTCGTGTGTCTGGCGGCATATCTTTAGAACACTTAGAGATATAATAATGAATTTGGTACCAGAGATGCATCATACCAAGGGCATGTGTGCCATTTATTGTCTTTGACCTTGATTTATTTTCAAGGTAACAGGACCTCCCAAAACATCAATTTTTGTGCATCCTGACATGCTGTATGCATGGTATAGCTTTCTTTTGTATCCTAATGCTTTGAATGCTTGCTTGTAGTGGCACCTACCCTATGTGTACTGGCACCCGAACTATGGTCATGAAAAGAGATGGTTCCCGTCTGTGTAGTGACACCTATCCCTTTGTAGTGGCACCGTTGAAAGCATGTACAGCTTTGAGCCGTCCGTGCGTCCGTTTTGGGAGCATATTTCTAGAACCAAAATATCGTGGCGGGGGACATAGATCCTTTGGATCACTGTGCACTTGTTCTTGTCTGTTAGTGGAGAATATCAAGTTCATGACGAAAGTTGAATAATGTTCTATTGCCTGCAGTTTATGGTGACGTAACTTGGAATAGTCATATTTATACAGTTATTGAAAAAGACACAAGCTTAATTTAAATATTATAAACAGTGTACATCATGGATTACACGAGTGTACTCTTCAAACTGGTTTCATTTCTTGATGAATTCATAATTTAAAATATGGTGATGTTGTGTGGACGAATTATTCTCAATTTAAAGAATCTTAACATGAAAGTGTTCAGCTGGGTGCTGCCCTCGTTTAACAGGAGCCATGAAAGGATGTCTACATCGCAATTGTATAGTAACACAGGATGGGAAACTTTATATCAGAGACGCGAAAAGAGAGTGAACAATTTAAATGATACTGTGGGACTTTATCGTTTTTAGTTTTGTACATTAGCGCTAGCTTTCTTCTTTTTCCCTCTTTTTTTCACGTCTCTGATATAAACTTTCCCAGCTTGTGTAAGTATACAATTGCGATGAAGACATGGCTCATGTTAAACGTGGGCAGTATCCACCTGGACACCTTCAAGTTAGAATTCTTTAGATTGAGACCAATTCTTCCACACAACACCGCCATATTCTTAATGTGGGACCTAGCCAGGACATGAACAGAGTTTCAAAAGTAGACCTGTGTTATCAATTTTGTGTAGATTTTTGTTGTTGTTCGGAATCCACAAACAGTATGATTTTAAATGTTGAATCCGATTCTCGAATTACATAAAAATGAAATTTTCCGAATGATGTGTTTAAAGTTCAAACGAAGTGTATCCAAAAATTCAAAAACTCTTGCTTACTTATACCGAGAAAACCTGTGCTCATCTGAATTATCACAATAACTCCAGATTAAAAGATCTCATGTAAAACAGTTCGTCATGTGCCAGATAGGTCCCAGTGAAATAGCGTCGCAACAATTGGCTAACAAATTTTCAACTTTGATGAGCCGGTCATATTTGTTAAATGCCAGCTTAATGTTTCCATGAAGCCCATCTATTACCCACTTGTGATCATGTTGAGGTGTCAAAAACATAAGACATACGGGGGCCTGTTTTTGCACACTGTTGTACACGTTATGATGTTAGATTTAAACACCCAGATGCTTCGGCACTGGACAACTGTGAGGAGTGCCTTGTTTCATATAAACGTGCCTTTATTTTACATAAACCAATGTTACATTTGTACCGTACGAGAGAAAATAGATTAGCGTCAATACATTAATACATGGATGAATCAAAAATAAGTGAACTCTGGTGGACTGGCACAATAAAAGAGTTCGCTAGCTAGCTAGCTGGCTAGCTAGCTGGATGGATGGATGGATGGATGGATGGATGGATGGATGGATGGATAGCCAGCTAGGAAGATAGATAGATAAATAGATAGATAGATAGATAGATAGATAGATAGATAGATAGACAGACAGACAGACAGACAGACAGACAGACAGACAGACAGAGAGAGAGAGAGAGAGAGAGAGAGAGAGAGAGAGAGAGAGAGAGAGAGAGAGAGAGAGAGAGAGAGAGAGAGAGAGAGAGAGAGAGAGAGAGAGAGAGAGAGAGAGAGAGAGAGAGAGAGATTATGTGTGTACTGATGATAGGGCTACCACTGGAGCACATGGTATCCATCAAGTAACCTTCCCACGTTCCATCCTCACGAGAATCGTAAGATGGGTTAATAGATGTAATAACACATATTTTTTTTTTACAAAATGGAACTAATTATTCAAAATGGATTGTGCAATAATAGAGATATCCCTAAATAATTATAGTTATGAATGTTCTCAAAAAGGTCGTTACAACAAAATGGTTACCACTATCATACTTTCACATGAAGTATATTTTATCTTCAGTTTGGTGCACATTCACAACGCATTCTGTTTTCAAACGGGGTGCTTTTCAATGGCAGTCGTTACTTTAAAATCATGTGCACTTATTCTTATTTATTGTGTATATTCCCGTTTGGAGAGATGTAGAAAGTTCTAAATCGTTTATGCGCAGAAGTTAGCAAACCTGTTAAACTAGTTGCTTTTCGTACCCCACCGTCCCTCGTGCCTACGATTTTGTTGGCTTCTGCCGCACCGTGTCCAATTCAACATTCACAGACTTAAGACCGTGGTGCGCATGCCTGCTTTCTGAGATGTGCGTTATCATGATACACTATCCTTCTAAGACTAAGTTGAATGCCTATGCATTCTCACGTAAATCATTATTCATATAAACATAGAGAAATGAACTAAGAAACTGATTTTCGACAATTATTGAATGATATTTCTGTGTCTCAATATTGGGATGCAATCATGCCGCTTTACCTATCGAGACAAATAAGAGGGAAATGAATTCAAGGTGTAGACACAGGATTGAACTGATTCTCTTCCCGGTTTTATGATTTCGCACGGGTTGCTAAGTGTGAAACAACTGGAAGGGAAAACCTGTAAACGCCAAATGTAGGCCATTTCGCTTGTCCTGGTAGTTTCATTATGAAGAAGTGTCAACTGATGAATTGCAGAGCCCTTAAAGAACGTTCATAATTCCATGTTTTACCTAAATTTGTACAAATGAACCTCTTTCAATGGTGCATTTCATCACACACAGAAACTATATATCGTTTGCGTAATTGGTTAAATCAACTTATCCGCATATTTCAAAACGATTTAAACGAAATTGTAAGGACATTCGCAAGGATAGAATGCCCTCATGCAATTTTAGTCTGCATTTCTTCGGCGTTGCCTCGAAGCTCCCCAAAACTAATTCATTGCATGTAGGTGTCTTTTATGTGATAGTGACCTGAATGACAGAGTTCCATCGTTCCTGCTTTGTAGCGCACACTATTACATTTTTATGCCCCTCCTCCCTTTCAAAGAAGGCGGGGCATAAACGTTGCTCATGTGGGTAAAGAGACTGTATATACCACACCATAACTCAAGAAGTTTTTGAAATATGACTTTTATATTGCCCAGATATGTACTCCTATATAAAGGCTAGGAGAAGTATGAAGTTGGTTGACCTTGACCTAAATTCAAAGGTCAAAAGACCACTTTGATGAAATTGATTTCTGCATTGTAAATCAGAATTTAAGCTATGAATTCTATATTGCACATGATAATAGTCCTCAATCACGGCTTGGTCAGCTTAGAAAATAGATGACCTTGACCACATTACCAAGGTCACCACCTAGAGTCCTATTAGTGAACTTGGTTTCCGCATAACCAAAGATGTTTTTAACTTGGGCTTTCATATTGCACAGAAATATTGCCTTCTATAAGAGCTAGGTCAAGTTCTGAAATGGGTGACCTTGAGCCAGTTCCCAAGGTCACAGAGCCACATTACTCAATTTGGTTACTGCTTAATAACTGTAGACGTTTTAGAGCAAGAGTTTTTAGAATGAAGATGATTATAATCTTCTAGAATGGCTAGAGCAGTTTCAAAGAAGGATGACCTTGACCTGATTTCCAAGGTCACAAGGTCACTTTAGTGAATTTGGCATCCTAATTCAGAATTCAACCTAGGATGTCAATATTGCACAGGATAATAGCCCCTTGTAAGGGTTTGATAAAGTAAGAACATAAATAATCTTGACCCAATTCTCAAGGTTTCCCCATAAGTTTGTAGAGTGTGGTTTCTTCACCATAACTCAATAATTTTTAGGTAGTACTTTGATACTACCCATATATATGCTCCTTAATAAGGGCTAGGTGAAGTTCAAAGATGGTTGACCTTGACCATATTTACAAGGTCACAGAGCTATTACAAGAAGTTTTTGGTTTCTGTATGATAACTAGAAAAGTTTTTATGATGTGACCTGTTTATTGTACAGGATGATAGTCCTTATCCAGGGCTTAGTCAGGTTCGAATATGGAAGACTTTGACCCAATTTTCAAGGTCACAAGGTGACTGATGCGAATTTGGCTTCTGCATCCTAACTCAGAATTTAACTTTGACTTCAATATTTGCACATGATTACAGTCCTCTATTAGGGCCTGGCCACCTTAGGAGATGGATGACTTTGACCGAATTCTCCAGGTCACCACATGGAGTGCTTTTAGTGAACCCGATTTCCGCATGATGACCAAAGACGTTTTGGACCTAGGACTTTCCTATTGCTCAAAGTTAAAGTCCTCTATAGGCACAACACCAGGTTTGCAAATTGATGACTTGCATCTACTTCGCAGGTCATCAGTGCCCCATTTAAAACTATCAACAGGGTAATCAGGCCGAACATAATGACGGTAGGGGGTCATCTGTGTCTTACAAACATGTCTTGTTTTCTGTTAGTTTGCGAGATATTGATAATTCAAGTCAGTTTGAGGAGGCAAATGAGTGACTGATGTTTGTTTCCAAACCCGGTACGCTATACCACTGTAGTGATAAATTTAAAATAACAGTCTACACACACTACAAGACCGCTGAACCGATGCGCTCTTGGGAGATTGTTGATGATGGATTTTCTAGAGGTTTGTATTGTGTATATTGCTCTGTTTTTGATACACAGCCCACGTTGTGCAAATATCACCTAACACTGGGGAGTGTAATAAGAATTTACGCTGATCAGAACTGGAGAAGAGACTAAATTTCCAACATGTACTGACGCTCATACTGGAATGCGGCTGATTGCATCAGCTATTCTATATCAGTATTAGTCCCAAGTTTAATAATGCACCAGGTCTTTTTTTGCTTCAAACTGCTCCAAAGTGCTACTCAAATTAGTGTCATGGCATGCACTTGTTAAGTGAAATATATTAAATTATACATGTGTCATCATTTGCTCCTGTATTGGAAAAAGACACATCATGTCATACTGGCGTAGATTTGTTGTTGCTATGTGTAATGCGTGTAAACTTCATGCGAAACAACAGCAAAAATCATAATGTCTGACGCCCAAGGGATCCATTCCTGTCAATTTTCACCTTTTCAGCACGGTCAAACAATAAATGTAATGTGGTGCGTTAGTGTTTTCACTTAATTTATCATGGGAATATTCTGGTACATTCTAACTTATTACTCATCGTTTGCTTTGTTTTTAACGAAAAAAGTCATTCTCTCATTGAGATTATTCATTGCTGGGTATGATAATCACATCTGTACGATGTCATGGTAATCATATCGTTTTGACGTCCTGAAGTAGCGGAGAAATGCTGTAGGTAAGAATGATAGAAACCTATTTCTGGTCAAACATAAGCTTATTTAAAACTTAAAAATTGAAGTCAAGGGTCAGACTATATTGAAACATTGGAGTTTCACTCACACTGTTGACATGGTTTCATTTTAATAAGTGCCTGCTGTATTTTACTGTTCACGTCTGATAGATTGCAGTCACCTCATCTCACATTGAGCAAAAAAGTAGTTATGTTTCATGTCCTTTAATTGTATGTAGTATGCGAATTCTCATGTATTCAGAATAAGCCTCTAAGTGAAAAAAAAAAGTAACTATTTCCATGTAGGAAAACTAGCCGTGACTGTCATTACACAGTGATTATGGCAAGGCTTTTAAATGACATATCTTGCGGCAAATGTCTTTACCGGCGATGAATCATATTTGTATTTTTACTACTTCCTGACGTGCATATGACAACTGATCGAAGCAGAATTTTTTAGTCATTCTCGTATCGTTATACTTCGATGACAGTTCCATGCAATGAATCTGCTGCAAATATATATGATTACATGCCCTGTCATGGCATGTGATGATTAGAAACTAGTTCCCGGTGAATCGATATTTTCTATTGCTCGTCCGACTTGTTTTTTCAAATCCTTATACATGTTTTCGAACCCTAGATTCGTGACATTCCGCATGTTTAAACATGCCATCAAGTATTCTGACACTTTGATTTCCGATGAGTCGGTCTGTCTTGTGACGTCCAGGTGCATGTGCACAGTCAACCACCAAAGTGAGCAAAATCTATTCTGGGTCACAACTTTGAAGTCCAAAACATGAAAGTATCGCTACACAGTTCGTAAATTTGTTGCCCTCTCTCCTGCTGTCTAAGATATAAGCTTCACTTGGGGATTATACCATTTTAAAGGTGGAGCCGTCTTTGAAGTATTAAATACCACGGCTTTAGTGTGTATGAATAAAGTGGACATTTGCAAAACGTGTTCCACATACCCAAGGCAGGTACCTTGCTTCCGCATCAACGGTACCGCCATCATCCCCAGGAGCGATTACAGCGCCATGTAGTGAGCTGAAGATGGCCAGGGCCTTATACAAGGGCATTCTCGTGTCCCACACGGGGCTCGGATTCAGAATGTTTCTTGCGTGCAGCTGATTTACATAATTTTAGCTGGCCAAGACAACATAGAAACCCACCACCTGTATAGTGCTTAGCGGACGGGCATCGAGGAACATGAGGAGGTCAAATCGACGCATGCGCAGTGATACGAATCGTGGTTTGGTGGAGTGCATGTGTATTCATGCGCACTGACTAGTTTTTGGAAGGAATGTTCTATTTTTTATCTAATTGGTAGCTGTGGTAAAATAAATTGAAAAATGATTGTCATGTTACACAAACACTTAGCTATAAGGTAAAGTCGTCATATTTGGTATAAATATCCTTTATTCCCACAAATGCTAATAACACCCTTTGGTTTCCATCAGTACGCCCGGTGGCTGATTGTCACTGTTGTCTGAATACTGGGTCATAGATTTTGGCAGGATATTAATATGCGTGTCCCATATTATCACTCCCATCATTTTTCTGTTGCATGCAACCTAATGACAGTTCCTCGGCATTAATATCCTTTGTGCCTTTGGTGACATGGAAAATAGAGATCGATACGTACTAGGCAAAGCGAAAGATGCGATTCCCAGCTTTATAAATCTATGTGTGTCGGTGCGAGTTCTGCTTCAAGTTCCAACCTCTGCTCACCATGCGGCGCTTTAATCAATCCGTCTGTCGAAGTTATTTTCACAAGTGTTGCGCTGTTGGGGCAACTGACCACCTGTTGATTTTCGCTACACTGTTCAGTATTACTGCGATTTCAACGGGATACATATATTCTAAAGCAATGAAATTGGAAACTGAGTTAAAGGCTGCCTGAAAAAAAAATCGAAACCGTATTCAGTGCGAATTAATTTTACTATTACCCACAAGGCCATACTCTTAAAAAAAGCGCTAATTTCAAGATGGCACCGTCCAGCGAACGGTGACTTTTCATTGGCACACCACAGGAAAGACATATATATGCGAAATACAACTGTTAGCTTCTTTTCTACTCGCCCACATATATTACCATAGGAGTTTTCTGACCTTCACTAATATGTTTTAGGCATAGCATAAGATGCGAGCGTCAGCATTGCAAAATATGGACAATAACGTCGGTGGATTAGGTAATACAGTACCACCTGGTCGTTAGGTCCCTCTAGCGGCCATTTACTAAACCAGTCTAGACGGGCGAGGCCGTACTACCTTGAACAGTTGAACGAAATTATCTGCCGAAAAGCCTTTCTTTTTGTTAGACACTGTTACACAAATTTAAGTATTCTTCCGAAGATCTTTATATCGCCATTAAACTAGCTAGTGCCGTATCCTGTGGCAGAGATGAAGTGCGTACGGAAAGTGATAGTTTAATTGTCGCGCGACAACACCGAATCTGAGCAGGCTTTGGCAACATGACGTTTTGGGGCCCCTGGGGGATAAGTGTGACTGGAAGTTGCGATCTGGAAGGTCCCGAGAAGCGACCTGGTAACTGCACAGTGTCCAGATATTAGTAAGGTGAGACGCAACATGCGTAACAAATACTACATACTTTGGGATGTTTATTTAGGTTGCCCTCACACCTGTCAAGTTTTTCTATTCCGCGGAAACCCATTTCCAACCCCAGAAGCGTGTTTGCCAGGTCCACGTTCCATCGAGGTGTTAACGATGCAAGTTAATGAATCGTTATCTTTTATTACACTCTGCCAGCAACGTTTTCTGAAGCCCAGTTAAGGAATTGTTGACATGATTTCCATAAAGGCCGGTAAGTTTGAGAGTTTGGTGTAAATAAAACTGCGAAAATTACCCGAGATGCCTAAAAAACGTAATGGATGCTCCCATGTGCACATGCGCAGCAGGGGATGACGAAGATAGATAGATACTGAGTACTCTTCTGATTGGATTATTTACCGTTCTGTTATATCCTATATTCACATGTGTTTATGGGAAAAGCTCGCTGACGCTCGCTATAAAACTGCGTGCCAAGAAAGAAGGTATAAGAACGACTGTAACTTTCAAGTGTAAGTTCTGTGATGTTGCAGAAATTGCATAAGCCATAACACAGCCATGTGCACTCTCAACGCGTACCCTCTCGGATTATGCCCCTCTACTGAATCAAAATTGGAAGCATATGCCTCAACATCAATATAGCCAAATGTTGCGGAATCTCGTGTTGGCGCTGTGTTCGCAAGAATAAATGAGTCATGTAAACCTGGTATGTTCTCATTGTTCCTTTATTGTTGTGACAGCGGCCTGGTGCATTGGTGTGACTGGAAAGATTATGAATGCCTACTGAGTTGGTGTTATTTAAAACTGGTGATTTCAAAGAAAAAATAAATGTTTCAATGAAAGGACACTTTTGAGTAACACGCTGCATAAGAGTGCGTAACCAAGGAAATATATGAGCCTGCTTCTGTTCAAAATAAATAAAAACCATCCATGATTTTATTTCCAGAGCAAATCAATATCTGTAATAATTGTAAAACGTTATGGATTACAGTATCTATGTAATAGTATCAAAATACTCGAAGTCCCGTATTTGTAGTTTCAATAATGAAAACAATTGTACGATGATCCAAAGGATTTATGTGTCGCGCTAGGCTAGATTTTGTTAAGACTGCAAGAATGCATCTATGGGTTTACAATATAGTTCAAAATAGTTGTTCATATAAAATTCTATGGTATACACTGCACACGGGGAAAGTAAACTATTAACTTTGGTGCACATGCCTTGAAAAGTCAAGGTGGACAAACAAACCAAGCTGCACAAAAACCTAGTACACGATCTGGTGAGCGACGATGCACATGCCTTTCAAACGGTGCATGTATGGTACGGTACAGATTGTATATGCTTTAAAGCCACATGTAGCGGGTAACCTCAAAAATGGTGAGGGTCAACAAACAAACCGCACCAAAAAGTTCCGGTCAACGCACGAGCGATGCTTCACATGCCTTCAATCCAACGGCTCTATGATAAGGTACCGATTGTATTTGCTTAAAAGACAAGTTTAGTGTCGCTGTGACCTTGAAAAAAGGTCAAGGTCAACATTACACAACACACCCAACGCCCATCATAGGATGTACTAAAGTATAAAATGCACTGTTCAATTTTAAGTGGTTCATTAGATATTGCGCCATATGGACCTCTTACATTGAGGGCCCATGTGACCTTGAAAACAGGTCAAGGTCAAAGCAACCTTCACTACACGTGTCCTATATAGAAAACATGTATGGTAAAGATTTCATCATCATATCTGAAGCAATTCATTAGATATTCTGCCGCATTGATGTAACGGACCAACGGACCAGCTGTCTATCCCTCCTTCACCTGCAGTGGCGGGGCATAATGAGAGAATTTTACACACATACACCCCCCCCCCCATATATATATATATATATATATATATATATATATATATATATATATATATATATATATATATATATATATATATATATATATATATATACATATATATACATATACATATATATGTATATATATATATGTATATATACATATATATATATATATACATATATATATATACATATATTTATATATATATATATATAAATATACCACACAAAGCTGTTTTTTTTCATCTATCGGAGCCATAAAAATGAAGATTTAACTCTTTTATGTACCACCATGCATTGGCTCTGCGTACCATAATGGTTTACATATAGTGCTGACCGCACACAATACATACATCTTGACAGTCCATTGTGCTCATGCTGCAGCCACGTGGCTTCCACCTGGTGTCCCTGGCAGAACCATGGGCGACTGGGACTATATGGCTGATGTGTAATTGCAGTTTTGGGGGCCTCGACTCGTCTAGGCAAAATCCATTGTGAGCAAAACCATATGAACGAATTGGCATTGATATATTAAGACCTTAACACGGAAAACAAATGTAATATTTGGAATATGTATATTATAGATGTATTAATCACGTTAAAAAAGCATCATTTCGGTGTTTTGAAACTAACTTGTAAATCGTTTGGATATGATAATTCTTTCGAGCTCATTCAACTTGTCCATCACTGTGACATAATATTTCAGTGTTCCTCATTGTGTTAGGAAAGAAACAAACATGACAGCAGACAAGTGCTGCTATTTAAAGTGAAACTACAAGATGTGCCGTGAAGAAGAGATATGAGCAGGTCACAGAGTTATATTTTATTGCAAACATTGCTATGCGTTACTTAATTTGAATTATGCTTGAATTTAATTGTGTAGCCTCTTCTTGAACCAAAATCTAAGTCAATTTATTTTGAACCCAAATTGTACAGAGTCAACGATTTCAGTCTATGCACTGCCTTTCCTTTTTAGCTCTGCTGACTTGTCAGTCAGCAGAGCTAATAAAATCCGTTTGTGTCCGTCGTCCGTCTGGCTGTCCGTCCATCCGTCTGTCATTAGACTCTTTACATTTTCGACGTCTTCTCCAAAACTGCTGCATGGAATGGACTGATTTTGCACATGGATGTTTCCCAGGTAGACTATTACCAAGTTAGCGAAGCAGATGATGATACAATAATCTTTTGTAATTTTTATGAATTTTTATTTTATTTTTTTTAAATCCTTAATCAAGAACTACTTGGCCAATTGCTTTGATATTGCATATAGCGTCACCTAGGGCCAACTTGTTCTTATTTTGACCACCAAGTGACCCTGCTATTTTATTTTTTTAAATGAAGTTTTGTGCGCTAAGGCTATTTTTAACTTATTGTCCAGAACTGCTGAACAGAATTTCTTAAAATTTTATCAGAAAATATTTGGACTTTAGACGATGAAAGTTTGCGAAAATAATATGGATATGTTAATTTTTGACAAAGATACGGGAAATCAAACTTAGCAACTGTAAGTGAGTGCTGCCACTGTATATGTATATGTGGCAATACAATGCATATGTTGCACTAATGTATTTACATTTTCGACTTCTTCTCAATGCTTTACAAGCAGATTACGGTCAGCAGAGCACAGGATCATCATGATCCTCTTATTTATATCATCATCATCATCATCATCGTCGTCGTCGTTGTCGTCATCATCACGACTATTTCCATTATCATCAATTATTATTATCATCATCATCATCATTATTGTTTCACTCATTTATGTTCCAGAAAATGAGCCAACACTGGCAGAATGTTGAAATGAACAATTTCAAAGTTATGGATGCCGTGGTTCTATCGTATGCTCTGCTTTGTTTTGGGATTCCGAATGTTGGATTTAAGACAGACGAAACGCATCTATTGTGTATAATAGCATACCCTTAATACGGATGACATGGCACCTATTCGATAAAATTGCTATTTACATATTAAACAGATAATAATTTTGTTACGCGTTTATTGCTTTTCAAGTTGGTCATCGGTTACCTAGTATGTTGCAGTAAATCGCTTCCCTATTACACACGATTCTTTTCGTAATCTGAAATCAACTGACCTCCCTCTGATGCTTACTTACCTGCCTGCCTACCTAATGCAAGCCAGTTTTCCATTTTTTTTCTGTAGGTGAAGCAGGCAATATTTTGATATTTACAATTAAATCATACACAAGTTTTGCAGATCCCATTGTTTCAATTGTTTTTTCGATTAATGTATTTTTGCTCTGTTTTGTTATCCTGTGAGGTGTGTTACGCATGTTTAACCGTTACAATGGAATTGCTTGTGTTACACCATGATTGGTCACAGTATCAACTGTCAGATGCCATTTTCCTGAAATCCTATACATGAAACAAGAGATCAATCTTTTTTTAGGGAATCACTTATTTTGTTCATAGCAACATTGCTATCACCTTGTTGCTCAACCAGAGTGAGTGAACAAAATCAAAATGAAATAGGTACCCTGGACATATACTAATGAATGAAATATGATAAAAGTACACTTTTGTATGCCATATTTTAGAGGCATTGTTTTTACTGATTGTGGACCTTCTGTGTACAAACGTTTGGTTGCATTTCAATAAATATGTACAATGAATATAAATAAATGTAGGTAACTTTGGAAGCCTCATTCAAACTTCACCGATGGAGCACCCATCGGCCAATATGGTCAGGCAGACAACACTAATAGTTCAGTTATCACCAGAACATGAACTTGTGCAAATAGAAATGGTAGAGAGGAAAAAATTGAAAGAAAAAAGGTGAAAAGGTCTGCAGGAATATATCCTTTTGAAAAAAATGCATGTACAGAGATATGTGTTTGCTTTTAATTTGTGTAATCTAATTCATTATATTGTATATGTGTCTTTTTGTCCAGAACCACAACCTGGTAGTCATTACCCTATTCGGCAGCTTTTACTCTCCGAAAGTTGACCTGCTACTGTCTGAACCAAATACATATGGAAGTACTATTGTCCATATCGCACACGTTCTTCTGTAGGATTTTGACATAGACTGGATTAGCCCAAAATAATTTAAAGGGTATTCAGCGGGTAACTACTCAGAACATGTTTCGGAGCCAGTACCCGTCCATGTCTCTCTGAGTAGCGACTCCTGCTCTTAGCTAAATATTCAGGAAAGACAAACCACATAACAACGAAAAAAAATATGAATTTGACAAATGATGAATTAGCTAATGAGTGAAGTTTTGCATATAAATACAGAGCTTCAATATGAATAAAGAATACCTGTCAAACCAAACATAGTCACTAAATTTGTTTTATACAAGTTCAAATAAAAACAATTTGACAGAAAACATGTACGCCTAAAATGTCTGAAAAGTGAATATTAAAACAGAATGATACCAAAATATAAAATTAAGTAGTAAAACAGGCAAGTCTAAAATCTTTCAAATTATCGCAGCCAAACTTTCTAACAATCCCTAAATATTAACAGCAAAATTTAAAGAGCATGGCACAAAAGAATGAAAATCATTATCTTTTAAGTCAAGAAAATGTAATCAACATGTAATTTTCCTTACCAGATATAAAGTCCAGTTAGGCAAGCTTGTATGTGTCGTAGATATCTGCTTGCTACCGAAAGCTCCTGGGAGTTTAATATGTGGCAGTTCATTTTGCTTGTAAATATATGATTATACGTTGTTGTCAGATTCACAGAATTACAAGATTGTCCTTTAATCTCCCCCTTTCATTCCACTGTTACTACAATTACATCTGGTTAAGTATCGTTCTCCACATTTGTAGAATCAGTACATGTACCTCGTTTGCCCAATGCCATAGCACGGGCACGATAATGGGGCCTGTTAGCCTCACAACAATAAAGTGACCCCAGTTCAGAACGAATATCTAGCAATTTTTGCCACCAGAGTTTTCACCTAACGCACTGACATGAATAGTACTATTCCCTTTGAATATCATTTAGAATGATAGTCTTCAGTTTTCCTGTGACTTGAGCCTTCCACATTTAAGAATGGAAGACACAGAGATGGTATGAAGACCAGAAAACCTTGGCATCTCAATTTTTATTTTAGGTTGTGGTGCATGTAGTTTTCTCGCATATCCCACTGTCAGGGTATCACAATCTGTCAGAAACAATTGGCTGTCTTGATGAAATTTTGTCTTGAGTGCCTATATGCCATTTTTGAGGATGGTGAAGTCCGCGTGGCAATGCGGCCTAACGAAATTCCAGGGGATGCGGCTGCTCGTTAATGTCCCTGGCACGGGGATTGGCAAAGTATGGGATTCATCATGTTTTTCGAAAACTCATGAGAAATCTGCATATATGAAATAGTTCAGTTCACTCTGTTAATACACTTGTTCAGACTTCTTATGATGATGAGCAGCAGCTCGTACTCTGCATATTGTTCCAAAGTGATTGGGCCACCGTTTCCCCGTGATTTACACGAGAAGTGTCCTAGCTACTCACAAACCACGAACTTGTAAATCTAGCACCAGTTGTCCCCCTGAATTATCATTAGGCATGCGCAGCACACTCCGATTTAAATTTGGAAGGCCAAACCGAAATTTAGCCAGTTTTGATAAAGGTGTGCTGTTGAAGACATTGGTACTGGAAGTGTAACAATTCGGGTACGGGGAAGCCAGAGACAAGGTACCGCCTGAAAACTCGATTAAAGCACAAATAAAACTGATCCTCTCTCTTCAATGCCTGTATCTCATGAAAAGCCACTTCTGGTTGTTTACGCCAATGAGTTTGGCGATTTGGCACACAGAAGTGGTCCCGTTTTCCGATATTAACCTGTGGCAGTGAGCGTCTGTTGGAAAGGTGTTACACCATGACTTTTCAAAATACGTGAAACACTATGAAAATGACACCAGTGCAATGCAGACGTCTTTTACGATATAAAAGGGCCCTATGTCACATTGTGGCGACGTAACCTGTCAATATTCAACAAGCTTGATTTCATGGTCATAAAATATATACTGGACTTGTTTGCTCCCGACATTTAAAGTAAACATAACCAAATAAACAAACAAACGAAACAAAAACCCACAAAAAACCTAAAACAAACCTAAACAGACAAAAAAATCCAACAAACAGACCAAAAAGACAAAATATGCGCCACTTACATTTCGCTGTCTGAGAATATAAATAGAAATTTGGATCACGAAACTGTGCTTCACTTTAGTGTATCAACTATAATAATGTACAGGGTGCCAAATGTTCCAGTTACTGTAATTATCGTCTTGTATGACGCGCTGACTTGTTTGATCTGCTGTGAAAATCACCGGAACTGGAAACGACGTTTGAGACCTAGGCCAACTGGATTAAGAAAAGGAATCATAATATAAAAGTTAATTAGATTTTTCAGGATAATCTCAAATTTTGTGAGAAATTACCAGATTGGTTATAGAAGTTTTCTGCTCATGCACAAAAGTATGCCTATACCTGCCATGCAGAACGATTTACAGGAAAAGTCAATATGCACTGCCCCACTTAAGTACACAGTACCATCTGCTATATATAGGCCTGCCCAAGTCCAAGGGCAAGGGATAGTCTTTTTGAGGAGGACTTTCTGTTTTTTGCAAAAATATAAACCCCTCACACCGAAGTTGCCTTGAGAAGTTTGACTTATTTATGTGGTATGTATATACATAGAGTTTTAACATTTCCTCAACGCAGCTTTGCTGGATTTACTTGTTTAAGATCAGTTGTTTGTGCTGCCTGTTGAGAAGCCTGGAGATGCTTATTCTGGCTTTCTGTGAATCCTCTGAGGGGGCTTTCAGTGACCTGTCTACTATGATACCGGCTTCTTGAATTTCCTGGAAATTCTTGATAAAGCTGGGTACAGTCAAGGGGGGGAGTGCAACTGTCAGAAACATTGTGCACAATGATGCAGTTTCTTTTGAACCTGTTTGGCAGCTTGTCCGCTTCATCTCTCAATGATTTCAACTCGTTGTTGTCCCTGGCCTCCATTGACATGACATCTGCCCTCTAAGATGGGCGATCAGTGCCATATATACGATTTTTGCACTGCGTGTCATTAAACATTCACATATGCTCAATCCGTTGGACGCCTGCACTTAATAATCTGCATGCGTCAGCGAAATGAAAGCACACATGCACTAAAATGATCCCACGCGAGCAATCAGAACACTTTATTTTGTATGTCACACGTTTACGTTTTGTTTATAGTTTGCAACCGGTTGACTGGTACAAAATAAGTGAATATATTGTGTTGTTGTTGGCCACTCGTGCCGATAGAAAAACAGAACATCAGTTATCACTCGAACTTTCTCGTGATAGTACGCTCTGCTCTTGTGACTTCCAAAGGAATGTCAATTTAAGAATAAACACGCAATAGTGCCAGTTAAGTAGTTTAGTTCAAGCATATTTATTTTTCCTGGATTGCCTAATAGTACATCAAGACACTAAAAAGTTGCCTTTCCAGACATAGAAAGACTCACATTATATATACAAAAACACACAGGACGTAAACGAAAGTAATCAGTGCAATCACAGGTGACAATACAAAATATTTTACCAGTTCAATCATAGGTGAAGTAAACAGTATAACAATACATAAAATATAGAATTGACAAAAGGACCCGAGTAAACTTACAGTACAACGATAATAGATAATCTGCAGTATGAACACTCTTTTACTCTTTTTGTGAATTATTGGCACATTGAGGTTTCTCCCCCAGGAAGAAAACACGCAGACATATGGAAACCACTGAGGTAATTAATTTTAAAAAACGTCTGGTATCGGCTATATACTTTTGAACAACATCAAAAAGTCAGTATTTAATTCAATCGGTAATTCTTTGCTACCAAAAAGGGAAAATTTTACTAAACGGTCGCTAGCAATATTGATTGCTTAGGTAGGATGAACAGTTGGAGCCATTACAGGTATGGTGGCATTTAAGAGATTTTTTATGAGAGAGTAGAAGAGTGGACAAAAGAGACAGAAATATTTCGCATTTTCAGTGGAGTAGAAACATGAACAATCGGGATATGGAATAAGATTGACTTTGTGAAAGTCATAGTTTAGCTTCGATAAGCACTTGGGTATGGTAGCTGTTGGAGAAACGGCCACCATTAGAGTAGATGTCACGGAGATTATCAGCAGAAAGCAAAGGAGCTTTGAGTTTGGATTTGACTATTTGAAGCAAAATAGAATCTGTGATGTCGGAGGGGAGGCTGTTCCATGGCTTGGTAGTGAAGAGGAAAAAAAGAATAAGTATATCGCTGACTTCAGTATGAAGGAAGTTGAACTGAAGTTAAATGGTGTAAAGTCCGACCAGTGAAAGATGGCCGTAAGATGTTGAAAAGGTATGCGGGAGTGAGTTTTTTGGGGGGACATTTGCTAAAAGATAATCAGTTTGAAGTGTTTGCGTCTGTGAGCAAGTGTAGGCCAGCCGAGTTCCTGAAGAGATCTAATGTGTGCAGTATGTCTTAACGCGCCGGCACATACTTTGGCTGCCTCGTATTGGATGGATTCAAGAAGGGCAGATAGGCCTTTGCCGCAGTTATCGAAGAGGACACAACCGTATTGCAAAATGCGTCGAATCATGGAAACTTACAACCTGACTAGAGCTTACCGAGGGAGTTTATACTTGAACCGAAAGATTTATGTTAACGTGACGGGAGGAATGCCCTGGATTTTGAACAATTTCAAGTAAGCTTGTGTCATCAGCAAAAAGTCTGATATCACAAGTTATTTCATCAACAAAATCATTTACACAAACCAAGAACAAGAGCGGGCCGAGAATTGACCCTTGGAGTACGCCACCTTCAACATGTAGCCAAAAAGACGTTTGACCTTGAATTACAACACGCTGAAAGCAATTTGATAGGTAACTTTAGATCCATGACAGTAGGGGATTACAAATACATAGTTAACAGAAGTTTAAAGAGAAGGTCAGGATGCCATACCTCATCAAAGGCCTTAAAAACGTCTGGAAAGACCATTCTTAGCTTCATTGGAATGTTCAAGGCCGTTATAGATGATATTAAAACAAGGAATTTGATCAGATAGTGCATCACCAAAATATCTGTGTCGTATCTCTTCGTAATTTGGACATTCAAGGAGATAATTCTGAACTGTTTCGTTTAGTGCTCCACATGAGACACTGAGGTAAATTAACCAAATTTAGCCTGAACATGTATCCATTTAATGTACAAGAGTTATTCTCATTCGACTATGATGTATCTGTTCTTTTTGGCTACCACCTGAACAGAAAACTGGAACGCGTGTAGCATTTTTCTTTTCTTTAAGTTTTTCTTAAAGCTTGCCAACGAGATTGGGTTTTTTGTTTCTGCTTCTAAAATTGACTATTCCCTTAATCCATATGGAAAGAAAGACTGTTTACGTTGTATTCCACAAGAGATAGGGGGAAGATCTTGAGCATGTCTGGTATTAATTCCCGAATGGTGACTTGAGAGTAGTCTTTCACGGAAGTTGGGCCTAAGCCATTTTGAATTTTGTACATAAGAATGAGTTTATGGGTTTTTTTTCTTCCACTGAGTGGCTCCCATTTGACCTCTCGGTACAATAAATCTAATTTGTGTCGCTCCAGTTACGACACGTGCTGCTGCGTGCTGCACGCGCTCCAGTTTGTCTTTACATGCCTGATTGTAAATGTCCCAAACGGTGTCTGCATACTTCAATATAGGTCTTATAAAAGTGAAATACAATTTTTCGAAGTGTTTTCGGTCGAGTTTAAACTTTATACCCCTCAGGCAATCAAGCCTTTTCATTGCTCTAATGTATATGCCGTCTACGTGCTTTGACCAGGAGCCATTACAAGATAGAGTGACACCTAAATGTTTGTGGGAGTCCACTACCGTTACAGGCTTGTTTCTTAGAAGAAGTGGAATTTTATTCTGGATTTTTGTTCTACTGCATAACATTGATTTAGTCTTACTTTCATTTAAGGTGATGAACCACTAATTTGCCCAGATAGATATTGCCGAAAGGTCACCGTTCATGGTCATAGTACCAATATCCAGATCATCTTTACCCATAATACAAAACAACGAGGTGTCATCCGCAAGTAATCTGTTTTTTTTTTCACTCAACAATGTCATTAATGTACAATAAAAACAAAAGAGGGCCCAAAATGGATCCCTGTGGCACCCCTGCTGTAATACCTTTCCATGATGATGATTGACCATTTATAACGTCTTGTTTTCTGTGTGATAGGTAACTTTCGAACCACTGAAGCAGATTTCCTCTTATACCAGAGGCATCTAACTTTGCCAGTAATCTTTTATGCCAGACTCTGTCGAAAGCACGAGACACATGTAAGAATACAAAGTTTACAACTTTTCCGTCATCCATGGCCTCGAGCACTATATCATATATTTCGAGCAATTGACAAACTGATGAGTCACTTTCTTGGTATGCAGGCTGAAATTTTACAAGGATATCATTTTCGATGAAGTGAATAAAGACAAATTTGAAGACACATTTTTCAAACAATTTACCAACACAACTAATGAATGATATAGGCCTGAAGTTACTTACTGTCTGCCTTGACTCTTTCTTATGTATGGGGGTTATGTTCGCATGTTTCCAGTTGTCAGGAAATAGAGAGTGTCGCAGTGAACAGGCTGTGGTGTGCCCAACACATCAGACATTATGGGCTCTTCACTTCAGCTTTGGGTGTGGCCTCTGTGTCGTGTGCATACATACCTGACGCCTGGCCTGATTTTCTTGTGGCACAATCTTCTTGGCCGTCTTGACTGTAAAACCTGGAGCTAGACTACAGTTGTTTAGCTTGCGTGGCCTCCTGTGGTATAGTTTCACAATACCATTGAACGTTGTCTCACCCACATTTTAGTTTTTCTGTTGTAAAATAAATAATTAATTTAGTTGTGCCCGTTACGTGTTGCCTTTTCAGAATAAGAATTTCAAACATTGCCATTTAATCAGTGATTTTTTTTACTACTTTGTAATCACCGTTACAACCAGTCTGTTGTCCTTTTGATAATTTGAAATCAACATGATGATATATATGTGGTAATATAAATAGCCATCTCCCTTTTGATACATTCGTAATCAAAGTATAGTATAGACCAATATATTTTACATGGATTACAAAACCCGCCAAGCCTGAATTAATCACTCTCGATGGCACAGATGATGGCATGTACTTTCCTACCTACTTGTTTGGTGGATGACTCGGAGAAAATCCACCGTGCAAAGTCACAATTGTAGGAACGCTTTCCACTTGCTTCCCCGGCCGTGAATCGAACCCTTGTCGCAGAGCTGAAAGGCGAGCATGTTGCAGCTCCACCAACCATGCACCTGATCAAAATGACTACAGTAATGTCCCAGTGACATCAGCAATATCACCCTGGGTCACTGCTTATTATCTCACTGTTGTGTGCCAACTACCTTTTGTCTTAAGTAAGCTGCAATTGATGGGAACGGTGACTTCGGATAACCAATGCCCAGGATAACACATAGATTGCCTATTCTTCCAAGTGTGGTAACCATCACTTTGAGGCAAACAATTCAGCGCCCGATTAACCTTGACATTTCTGCTCTGTTCTCACATGTGATACAATAAAATTAAAGCCTCATATGGAGTGTTTCACATACGTGGTAATTGGCACATAGTGTTGACGTATAATTTTATGCTCCCAGTTGTGTTGATCCAGCTTCATTTGTCTTTAATGCAATGGCAAAAGAAACTATAAATATTACGGGGAACTACCAGGGGCAATCAATTACAGGACCCAAAACGTAATAAACAGGGGAGCGTTTTCACGTCACATAGCCCTACAGTTTTATTAAGATATTATAACTAAATCAAAACATAAAATAAGTTAGCTATAATACGAGTAATTTTGTGTGCTAATCCCAAGTTTCAGCTGTAATGGTTAATTCAATTTCCAAGGAAGCCTTACAAATATTACATTGATTCATCGTTTGACGGTTTGCTCTGTCCATTTCTTAAACATCATCCCTCGGGAATGAGGTAAAATGAGAAAAATTGAAGGCCGAGGTGATGAGTCTTTACGCTTTCACAGTCTTAGCAAGGACCTTCTATCGTTGATAGAGGGTCCGTGATCTCAGTCACCAACTATCATAAGGTGACTCAAGCATGATCGTTGGACCTTGACAACGCAGGATGGTCTCAGATTCTGTTTTTCTCCAACGTATGACAGGTCGAGTTTGTAAGCACGCAATGTGTCTGATGATCATCTGCACGAGATAAACATTAGATATCACAATGGGTTAAGCTTAATTTTTTTACGCCCAGTATGACTAATACGGCTTCTTCAAACATTTACCAATCCTACCGTGGATTTTGGCGGCCAAATCTAATTGTATTCTCCTTCATTGTGAGTGTGTGTGTTTGCCAAAAATTATTTCAAGGCAAAATAAGCGCTGCGATTGGCAAGGCTTTCCCCCAAATTGTGTCACTGCAAACTCTTATATCATTAAAGAGGTGTTTGGGAGGTTCCTTTAAACCACATGCTTCAATTGCGCAGCAGACAAACTACTTGGGCGTTTCAATGTCCCAAATTCAATGTGCTACTACTACAGTATTACACATCAATACCCAGCAATCTTCTTAAGTGAGCACCCAAGATGATGCCTTTTACCTTTACATACAAAACTTCCGTTTGAAACCACAGATCCTGGTTTTTCGCTGTGTTTCGTAAGCACTTTCCTGAAACGTTATTTCCAAGTCGATGTCGCTTCTAAGTTGTTCAACAAGCATACCCGCAGCGATATCCAGGATACATATGTTCATGATGGTGACGTCCCTGTAAAACTGAGTGTAAGAACTGTGTGGTACATATGCAGCATTTGATTGCCCTTGGGATACCGATATCCCTGAGAAACAGAAAGACGAATACAGAATTCAATCACCAGAATCCAGCTGAACAATGAATTGGATTGTGTACCAGACATATCACAATAACTGAGTGACTTGCTTCAAAGGGAATGGCCTTCCTTATCTGATAATAATAGATAAGCACAAGGAAATAGAACAAACATGTTATCTACACTTTAGCTGGTATTTGAAGCACTCCGGTGAAGGTCTTTGACAAGTTTAAACTATTTTGTTGGCTTTTTGATGGACTGGATCCAATCACTGGAGCCTACCAACGAGAAACGTATAAGTAGGGGAGGCTGTTAATTGTAAGTGAATGATTTATAGGCTCCGAATTGTGGAAAAGGTAGATAAAACACAGAAAATAAACATTTTTGGCCATTTAGTTACAGATTACTCTCATATACATACTCTTTGAAAATATAGTTGTACAAGTTAGGGAAAATACCACGAAACCAAAGCGTTTTAATGCAGTATGCAAGTTTTTATTATAATCTTTCGCGTTATTTCTTTGTTTGTTATAAGTATTATAGACAACAATGTGAATTATATATATTACCACATGTTTCTTGTATATTTAGTCCAGTGTCTCAACGTTTCAAATTAAAGTAGGTCAGGAAAACAATACTTATATGTTGCATATTTAAAATTATATGTTGCACAATGCCAGTTTACATTTTTTGACATTTAAAATGTTTGTTTACGCATCGGTCGTGAGACTTGAGATAGTCTTTGGATAGTCCTACACTGGCAAGCTTCGACGATCATCTGATGTCGCTTCTGCTTTTGGGTCTACATTGTCAAGATATACCTTGAGACTCTTGGCATGGGTTTGCAGTGGAAATGAAACATTTTTGTTCTCTTCCATGAGCCGAAAGCTATTGCTAATTTTGGAGATATATCCCTGGCATAGCGTAGTTTAAGGTAAAGTCGGCCAACTTTAGTTTTGAGGTCTTCCTGTCTTGACTGGCATGCAGACATGATCATTGGAAATTTGGCACCTTGTTTGACCAGCTTACCATAGTCTTTGAAAGAGCCAGAAGGTTTTTTTCTCAATCAGACCAATAGCTTGCGCTTTTACATGGGCAGATAATCCACTACCAACTTTTGTCGCTGCCTTTTTCAAAATTTTGCAGTTGGTGAACCCAACACTTTGTTCTGCATCCGCATTGTCTATTGGTGAATTTTCAAGCTGCTCTGCATCCATATCTGCCAGTGTATGGGCTGTGGTACCTTCATTGTGCCCAAAACCAAAGATTTCCCCTTCCTGTTGTTCAAGCCCGGTAGCCAGAGCAGCAAATAGCACTTTTAACACATTTGCTACCTGGACTTCATGAACTTGATCCACCAATCTTATTGCTTCACATAGGTCTGTTCTTGGTATGTGGTATGCATAAATCACTCAGCCGCAACAGATTTGAAAGCAGGTTCCTAAATAGTAAATAGCTTGGCGGCTTCAGTATTGACAAAGTTCTCGTACAGTTGTTTGAAGGCGGAAATAAGCGGTGAGTATGTCGCTTCAGCTGATCTGGTCAAAGACAAAAATAGCTCAACTATATGGGGTCCAATCAGAGCCCCTTCACAGTCTTGAAGGTATCCAAATCTAAGAAACACCTGCAAGTTGATTGGTCACTTGCTCATATTTTTGCAGAAATGAAGTCAGGTCATCCAGATGGTAACGGAAAACAGCACAATCATGTGAGTGTCAGTTGGAGAGAGAGAGAGAGAGAGAGAGAGAGAGAGAGAGAGAGAGAGAGAGAGAGAGAGAGAGAGACAGAGAGAGGGGGACAGACAGACAGACAACCAGACAGACAGAGAGCTAGAGATAAAGACTGAGAGAGAGACAGAGAAAAAAATAAAAGAAATATTTTGATTTTTTTCCTTGCCGGTCTTATCCTGCCGTGCTGTACGGTAGTTAGGGGTGCTCTTAATGTTAAATATGCAAAATGCTGATCACAGGGTAGCATGTTATACGCCATACACCCACTTGTATCCCATTGATGCATTTTGTGTCAGGAAAACTAATATATTTTTATCATAGAGTCAGTAACAGCGTCTGTTGATCTTCATATGGCCATAAAGTGGGTGGGTGGGTGGGGGGTTAAACCGTCAATTGGCATGTACATGGGTGTTACATATAATCAAATTCACCAAGTTTAGTATTTTCCAGCTGATATGGACCAGTACCATATTTTTAGACCTGTGTCACACTCATGATGACTATTTTTCAAATAACGCCTAGCTCTGGTACAAGTCGTGAACTTGTTCATTGCAAACCAAGTTAAACACATTTTGGAGGAGCATGGGACAAAACTATGCGTACTAATATCAAGATAAAATATTTGAATAATTATTAAGGAACCCTATATTTAGTCAAATTCTTATAATGAACGAATCCGTCTGCTTCAATGCGTTGGCTCCGTCATCCGATTGTTCATCAACGCCTCTGTTGACGTTTCCTTTCTCTTCCCAATACCCTGTGCATTTTTACTGTAAGCAAGTGCCTCCGGCTGTGCCAAGGTAACAAATTAAATTGACCTCAAAGGAGGTAATGTGCACATACATTTTCAACATGTTTCAACAAATGTCCAAGTTATCCAAGGCCTAACAAAAATACGTGTGTGGTTCCGGTAACCTGACAGACCGTACTAAAAAGGCCCAACCCTAAAATTGATGGAAATTTAAAAAACCCATCTCCTTGTTATCAATAAGATAACATAAATTTTGTATTCATACATGTAAGGTTTTAGAGAATTTTTGCACACGTTTATTAATTTGGGGAAAATTAAGAGATAAATTATCCTGCAATTAGTAAGTTGTGTATTATGTCTACAAAAGCAAGAAGAAAAAATACATTAAGATAATCATTAGGCCTTAATGTTCTTAACTTTCATCAATAAATGTTGATTGGTAATATTTTATGCACATATCCCAGGATGGTAAAATTATATTGCTGAAAGCACACAAAACTATGATGCATGAAATGGGAGTAGCAAATGCCTAGGGAATCTTGCCTTGGCTTATTTCCATGGTAGACCCTTCATGAAAATAGCAAAAATGCAAGTATGAAATCAGAAAAATATTAAGTTGCTCTGCACAGGTTTGCAGCTGATATGGTTTAATTATTTATGAATTAAAAGATTGATCTACATCTTCAATAAATTAATATATAAATAGATATAAGCACCAAAACCGTATTTTTTGTAACTGCAGGGACCTGCTATATAATATAAATTGCAGGTCCCTGTTAACACTAAGATACTGTAACTATAAATGTATAAATGATTAAACCGGTCCCTCTCCAGTATTCCCATCCTGTGCATCCAGAATGATTTCACCTTATTTATGAAAACGTTCTTACATTCACTCTCTTTGATACACCCTGGCACGTTATGCATGGGAATAGGTTATAATCGTGGTATAGTAGTACCTGCAATTACCGAACCCAGTCCTCGCCTGGTCAAAACGACCAGATTCCTTGGCATGGGCGCTTTTGACATGTTAAATGACCTGACGCGCACGACCACGGTGCTGTCCAATTGCAGCGGCAAATTTTCATTTCCTGGATCATTTTCTCAATAAACTTCTTCACATGAGAAACACTTATTTTTGATAAATTCTGTAGCATTTTTCAAGAACTGCGATTCAATTTGCTACAGTGCTCCAGTTGGACAGCCTTAGACCAGCTGAAACACCCCCCCCCCCGTCGTCAAAATCGACCGTAACTAAGTTGTGAGACAAAGTTAACAGAAAAGCTGACCAACGTGTCCCGTTATTTTGCTGTAAAGTCAACTCAAACACAGCATTTTATTTCAACTTGTCTGGATGGTCAACTTGGGCCTGGGTAAAAATAGCTGCCGTGATGCGTGTGGTATCGGTATCTAGTATTGGTAGATTTCAGGTGTCTGTTTTCCGAGTTACCAGAGCAAATGGTCGTCAAACGATGACGTACAATCTTGACTTTAATCTGCCCGCTCGGTTGTGTCTGAAGCAGTGATCATCGTAAGTTATAAATCCAAATGCAACACGAAGCCGATGGGACGCGCCAAGGCGCAATGCATGGTGGGAAAGGAAAATCACAGTGAATTGTGGCCACGTGTTTTCATCACGGTTCCAGGTGTCCGTTCTCTGAGTTACCAGGGCAAACGGTCCTTAAAGTACTTTTGAAACATGACTTACGATGTTAACTTTAATCTGCCCGCTGTGTTGTGTATGAAGCAGTTATCATCGTTTGTTACAAATCCATATGCGACAAGGCACGCTGGAGCGCCATTTTGAACATTGCACAATTAATGCATTGACTTTGGGACAGTCTCACAAAAGTACACATGATTTGGATATCAAAGTGAATCGTGACCACAGCATATATATCATTACTGATGCTCTGAAATTATTGCAAAATATGTACTTTTGGTTTCATATATTATAACCCTCTTCCCACCCACCCCACTAGGCAAGATCGTCCCAATGCTCATTTACAAACCATTGGCATTGGGTGCGGAGCTCACTATTTTCACAATGGCAGCCACGTGGATTGGATATTTTGAAGAAGAAGCGTCCAAAATATATGTGTGATTAGTGTTAAGGGAAGGTTTATGTGTCGAATGAATGTAATGTACAATTGTATTTGTGTCTTTTTGCCCAGAACCACTTCCTAGTAGTCAATATCCTATTCCGCAGTCCGAACTCTTTACTCTCCATAGGCCAACCTGTCCCTGTCTAACCTATATACATATGGAATTACTATTGGCCATATTGTACACATTCATCTGTAAAATTTTGACATAGGCTGTATCAGCCCAAATAAATTAAAGGGTCTTCAGCGGGTAACTACTCAACATGTTTCGGAGCCTTTTACCCGTACATGTCTCTCTCAGTAGCAGCTCCTTGTCTAAGCTAAATATTCAGCAAAGACAACCCACATAATAAAGAATAAATATGAACGTGGCAAATGATGAATTAGCTAAATACGTGAAGTTTTGCTTATAAATGCAGAGCTTCATTATGAAAGAAGAATACCTGTCAAACAAACCATAATTACTAAATTGGTATAGTACAGGTTCAGATAAGAACAATTTGACTTACCCCTGAACCAATATGTACCCTTTCTAGCTGGACAGCTTATCCTAGTTAAATCACCCGCCAGTGTATAACTGAAGTGGAAACAAGCTGGGGCCTTATATTCAGTCCCAGTGATAGTAAAATAAACAGTTGCAACTAGACCACCTGTACAAACCAAGAGAAATCCCAACAAGGACTGCAACAATGGACATCCTGCACCAGAAATGTAAAACAAACTCTGTGATGACACCTACCCCTCAAACAATTAAGCTCTATTTAACTGCCAACCCTGAGTCAATGTATCAACTTAATGTGTCAGGTTTGTGACATTTGAGAAAATATTGTCAATTTTGAGTAAATGTGCATTTAGGCCTGTCAGAAAAGAATGAAAGTCATTAGCATTTATGTCAAAAACATGTTATCAAAACAATTTTTCTTAACAGGATTTTGAGTACAATTAGGCAAGTTTGCAACTGTCGTCAGTAGCTGCTTGCTACCTGTAGCCCCTAGGGGTTTGACCTAACAGAAAACAAGCTAGCCTAAAATTTCTGAAAGGTGAACATTAAAACAGAATAATGCCAAAGATAAAGTTAAGTAGCAAAACAGACAAGTCTAAAAACTGTAAATATTTGTAGCCAAACTTTCTAATAATCTTTGGATATTAACAGCTAAATTATAGGGCAAGTCACAATATATAGTGGGACTTTTCCAGAGGGAGCATTACCTGAAAATGTAAATACAACGACAAACAGTGACCAGTTGTTGGCCCCAAAAATAGTATTGAGTGTCAGACGTAGTAGTCGCCCTGAGGCAATGGAATAAGGGTCAGCAATAGGCTGAGTGCCATGCACCCCACTGCTTCAAAGACGAAGCTCAATGGAGAAGGTTGCCCCGATAGTGGATACAGGTCCGAAAGTACTGGCGAGTTTTTATACAATTGGCAACCATCAAAAGCTGTATAGGTTGTTTGCATGTTATTTGACATAAGTTATAAATTTATACATGATTTATGCGGCAAAGCCATGGTCAAAACCTAACAAGCGCAAATATGGTTCGTGATATTTTGAAAGTTGGAGAAATGTCCAATATTTGGTTTTCAGTTGTAAGGCATAGTGGTAGGGTTAATGGCGTTTTGCGGGTCCTCTTCTAAATAAACCTGCACACTTTAACATTGAGTGGTTGACATCCCGACGATGAATTTGATTTTTCTCAAAGACAAATATATTTTCAGAGCCGATAAAAGGGTTCACTTATTGTTAGTACAAGGACGAGATAACGGGGCTTGGTTCGATAGAAAATCTTCGCGAAAAAGTGTGTGTGTGTGTGTGTGTGTGTCTGTCTGTCTGTCTGTCTGTCTGTCTGTCTGTGTGTGTGTGTGTCTGTGTGGGGGTGTGTGTGTGTGTGTGTGTGTGTGATCCAAAGATTTCAAGGTCCAAGTTAACAAGGCTTACCCGTGACCTTCTCCAAAAACGTATTCTGAAACATGATAATTCTGATATCAACGGAAAAGCGGAACGGACTCACAATTTAAAAACCGTAAATTATGTACGTGATAATGTGGATATAATTGAAAGAAAAATGCAGAAACGTGTCAATTACCGATTGAATAAGTACTGACAATTTGAATTCTAATTAAAGATACAATTACTGTTCGATAACAAACTAAGTGAAATGATAAACTGATTGCCATTTTTGATTGGTTTTCCGAAAATTGATAATTATGTTCTGTGAAATTGTTCGTGCTGTTGGTGTTGTTATTAAAGGTGGTGCACTAACTGCAAAACCCATCCATGTAGTTGATAGCACTTTAAGTTGTTGACTCCGTTTAAGTCTAAAAGGCGTAGGGTAACCGTCACCCGCCAAAAGATCAAGCTACATTGTTCGCAGTGGTGTGCCAATGATTCAGCATCCAGAAACACAGGGCTTTACAACCCTGAAGTTATCTGGCGTCAAGGAAGAGTCTGGAGTGGCCTTGTTCGATTATTGCCTGGCAGATGGGTACAGTGGAGATTTTATCTTTGGGTGCATGGCAAGGAACAGGGATATCTTTATATTTATATAGAACATAGTCAGACGCAATTTTCGATCTCGTCCGCCACTATTTGCTTATGGTGATATTCAGTGTGACAATTACCAGCCTGGTGTATTCTGACACGCCCTTTGACAAATCCTATCTAACACATTCCATTAAACGCAAAAGGCAAACATGTTTGTAAAGTAAAGGACGTTTAACACAATACCATGCCATTTTCTGTTCAGCGGATCAAAAACATTGGCTGAAGCCATACTGACAATAACAGAAAGTAGACAAGTTGCTATTGTGTCATTCTCGGTTGATTCTTCTTACCACTGCAAGATAGCTTGCCGGTCCATAGTGGGTATATTGAACTACCCCGTGGCAAGTTAAAAAAACTGTTTGTATGTGCCCATCCTGATCCGTATGAATTTGATGAACATATATACATATGCCGTGGGAGATGAACAAGGGAGTTGCACCATTTGGAGGATGTCAGTTTTTAATAGTTTTATGCATGTAATAATGTGTCATGCATACCTAACATTTATATATACATATAATGTTTCAACAGATGGGAAACGCTATTATGTTCATCTGTATGTATACGCACATAGGCTTTGTTTCTGAGGGCTTAGGATCGGAACTCATTTTAAAGGTAAATGTTGTCAGTAATTATGATCTTCTCCACACAGCATATAGATTTTGATCGAATCGCTAAAACTCTCTATCCTACGAGTCTTGCCATGCAACAAACGAAAAGGTGACAAAGTGTGACACTCTCTTCAAGCAAACAACGGATAGCACTCTCCATAGATAACGCGAATAGACGAGAATTTGCAGAAATATCGTGAGATGAGATTGCATGCTTGCTCAGGGAGAACCCAAGAAGATAAGAAAGTTCAAAGTATGATCAAAACCAAAGATATTTGCTGTATCTAAGACCTTATGTCGAGATCCTGGATGCCAAGAATGCTAAACTCATAATCCTGGAATACTGTTTGTGATTATTAACCCTCTCCTGCTCAAATCGCCCTAAAACTCCCAGATGTACAAACTTGCCTGCTTTATAGTTTCCCTTACATTTCTCCTTCATGCGAAATATGATAATTGAAGATAAAACCTGTCAGGACATGATGCCTCATGTCATTACCTTTGTCTCGGCCCGATAAAAAACAGCCAAGGAAAGCTGTTGACTTACTCGTATTTTATCCAGGAAAGGGTTGAAGTCCGATTGACCTTTTCTAACAATATTGTGTAAGTTATCCTGAAAGAACACTTGTGCCGCATCATATATATTTCAACAGAACGATAAAAACATTATTAAAAAACAGTCGGCCACTCTGCACTACTTTCGTGTGTCAACAAGTTTAAATTGCCCAAGTCCATTGTCTTCATGCTTGATAATATATCTGTGATATCTTCTTTTCTTGGTGTACTTTTTATATTACTGATGAACTGGTGTCCATATTCGAGTTATCACGGTGGACACGGAATGTTAATTCTTATTTTCATTGTTATGTGTAAGTCAGGTTTAGCTTTTTCTCACGTTAGTACCATATTTAAAGCATATGGCAGCTTATTTATTAATTTTAAAGTATGCTCAGTTTAACTGATGTCGTGTTTGCAGGCCAATATAAATTAAAAGTGAATAGTTAGCAACAGCTTTATGAATCTTATCACTCATTGAGAGCCGGGGTTCCGTGGAATACCAGAACTGACACAGACACTGAAATCAAAATACATATCTGAAAGAGCCTGGAACAGCTTTCCTGGTTTATATACAATGTGTGAGGTCATGAGGGTGTACGATCTGCTTCAAAGCATACTTCCTTCAGAGTGTATGCTTTTCACAAGTAAGGCGACGAACTGAATATTTTAGCGTAACATTTCACGTATATACAATTCGAGGAAATCGCCTTTGCCCAGTTTTTTCACAGCAGCTAATGCTTCAAACATTAGAACTTCGCTCTGAATTGACTACTTTTTTCATTGTAAGCCAGCTTATAAGTGGTTGATCTTCAATCATAATTGACCATTCCTCCCCTGCATTAAGACTGACTTGGTGGTTTGTAAAAGCGATCAGCTTGCATAGGAAACGCCTGGTCTGGGATGTGCTGTTCTGACAAATCTCATGCGCTTATCCCATTTAATTTTTTTTTAGTGAACGACAAAATTAAGTAAAAGAATGGAACCAGACAGATTGTGACACCTCGGCGCTTTTGACCAGTATGATCTTGTCCACAGTTAGGGAATGAGGTCCCTACCTGTGGGTAAATGTAGTGAATTGGTCACATATTTGTACTGCCATGTGTGTGCATTTGAAATGCATGCCAGTCCAATAGGTTAATATTTCTAATACAAATCGTTTGACAGGATAGTAAATAGTTTGAAGTGACTCACACTTCCGAACAAATGCCAATTGTAGTCTGAACGTGGCTTTAGATTTGGTAGAACCCGGGGTAGAACCAACTGAGATTCACAATGTACTGTGTACTGTCTGGTGATTTTGATTTATTGGAGTCGTGACAGTGTGGTGGGTAGGATGTACTGATTTAGATTTGGGAGGTGAAGCGTAGGAGTTCACTAAATACATCGGCGTAGGATGGAAGCAAGAGTAGTAAGTATAAAGTATTGATTAGATTTACTTGATGAAGGGAAGGTAAGTGCTAGGGGAATAAAGAAAAGGATCAAAACAGATAGTGCAGCAGGAGAAAAAAAATCAAAATGAGAATAAAAGTCATAATATTGAAAAGAGCTAACATACCAATGCTACATGGAGGCGGTTTCCTATATGTAATAGACTAAGTGACAAAAAGTTCATGAAAACATCACTTTTAAGCTATAAATAAGCACAAAACTTCTATTGTATAAATAAGCACTTAGTGTCTCAGATGTGGACATGACTCAATTCCTGGAGAATCCTTAGGGGAGTGGATAATCAGGAATAAATGTTATCAGCGGGTTGGATTCCTATCACCAATGATTGCAATATGTTTTATCACATATGTAAGGTCCGTTCGATGGTACCCAAAACTACGCTGTTAAAAATTGGCATGCTGCTGGTTCGATTGAATTAGACGAAATGGACTTTTGGATATAAACTTGAAGGTAGTGTCTAATATATGGGAAGATATAGAGCTGCTTCCAAAAAATAACTTTGCCACCTGTCTATAGCTATTATTTCCCACTGGATAGATAGGTATCGCCGAAGTCACAACTAATGATCTTTATTATGCAACATTGTAAAGTTTTTCTTGAGACATAGCGTGCTCAAAGCCATCGGCTTCGTTCAGGTGCAATAGAATTCCCAAACGAATATCTGCAAATATAATGGGTTTCTGCCCGGCGTTCTAAAGAAGAAATCTGCAAGCTTATGGGGTAGTATCATTACATGAAAATTTGCCTTGGACAGGAAAGGAGGCGAGACCAATTATGAAGTGATAGCATAAGAAAATCAAATTAGTGTTTACCTAAGGTAACATGGAAACTGGCGTGTGGACGTGGTTTTCAATTGAAAAGACCCTATTGTCTCACAAATATGGAGCCGAATTGGCTTACAATAACACGAGAATAAAACTCCTAAATGGTTATTGAAGGTAAAGAGAGCATTTCACATTTCTCGTCAAACTGTCAAATTCAACATTGTACCGAAATAGATGAGAAATATATGGCTTCTTTCGTAAAGAAACTCGGTTTTAATTTAAATGGTCCGTCATCCTGGCCCCGGGGTGTTTCAATGGACATATTCGTCCGCATGCCTGACGGGAGTTCCCGTTTGGCCGTGCAGTGGCCGTTAGAGTGAGCTACTGGCACCTACTGCCTTGCTTAATGCTTACTTGCCGTCACTTAAATCTTCATAAGACGTGTTTTGTGCCTGCGATACGGAGTTAGGGCAGTCAGCAAGGCCATATTTACTTTTGAATTAACATGATTAAGAGCGTGTTGCTCACACGAGCTTCGTGTCTCAGCAATCTGGAGCCACTATTTTTCACAGCGAATCGCCAAAAGCCCCGATGAGGCCAATAGAGAGAACTAAGTCGACAAAGAAGAAGAAACTCGTTGTGGCTGAAGCCTTTCCGTCACAGTTTCATATCCCCGTGTTTCAAGAGTGATACCACACGATGGTTATTTGTCTTGCATTATCCACTGTTTTGTAGACATGACCCTTGGCGCATTTGGGTGTCCTCTGGTTATGTATTCAACACACGGTCTCCATGTCCTCCAGAGACACTTGGCTGATTATCGGCGAGCAGCATCCGTTGTCGCCTGGACTTCTGTAATATATCCCTATGGTATAATTATGGGTTTGTAAATATTATGTTTCAATTGATAATGAACGTATTACAAAGAAACTGACAATATTGATTCAGATTTGCTCAAACGAAAACAATAATCTATTCTTCACATATACCAAGTGATACTTCAATGGGAGATTTCGACATCGTCAAATGTTTACCTAGAATATATAATAACTAAATTGATGACATTATTTAAAAAAATTGTGTGAACAAGGTGTAGAATTCCACAATTGAGACTATAATTTAAGACTTTAATAACTCCACACAATAAATGGAGGATGAATCTATTTAAATGAAATTTTCAATTACCGTAAGAACTCATAAAACGATCGTTAAGATGAAACTTGCTATGAGTGAGCCTCCATAATGCACTCTATAATATGCAAACGATAGGTTCATGTACATTGTGCAACTGTTCTTTCAGAAATAACGATTCACTTGGAAACCAGCCGCCAATGGTTTATTGAATTGTGTAATATTTTGAAATATGGTTAAGTATTGGCGAATCGCACTAAAATGCCAATGAAATTACCATAATGCATTGGGAGTAGAGTAGTCAGTAGATTACTGTAAATCCTACAGTATATGTATTGTCAATACAAAGCCAATAGAGTTAACTGACTGGATTCTTGACTTCTTGCCACTAAACATGAACTTGGAATCAGTCAGCTGAGGCCACTTCCAACAGCTGGGGCAGGCCATCCTCGCCAGGTCACTGTAGACAGGATGTGATAAGAAGTTCTCCAGTTTGACATTTGCGATGACTATTATGTCTGATGAGGGCGACATTTCGGTCAAGACGGAGACTGAAGTGGTATACCCGTAATGTGTTATCAGTAGCCCGCGAGGCAACGTTTACTGGCCTGAGCAAATAGTGTGGCTTGTCTCTGGCAGGAAATGACAATCGTAGAAATTTGATTGCTGAAGTGTTCTGGGGCAAGCTTGGCCATACGATTCTTGGTGCCCTTTATACTTGTCATTTGACAATGTGGGATGCCACATGAAATAACATACAATGGGTAGAGGTAAGCAAACTTTTGATTCAGGATACCTGCTAAACTTGCAGAAATGTTGACAATGGGATTTTGTTCCACTTAAAGAAACGATGTTACTCATGGAAATATACATAAATTTTATTAAATGAAGACATCGAGTACTTTTGTACATATAAATTGGGAACAGAAGGCTGTGCATTCCAGTCCATTGATCAAAAATATACGCACTTGTTATCGATCATGATAAGTGATAGTCAACATTTTAACTGACCCCTTGGAGGAAATAACCCTTTCGTGCCAGAACCATTTGGATGTCGGAATTGTGCTATGTCAGAAGCTTTCCTTCACACATATTGGGTGCTTGGTGACTACCCGCGCCGAGATAAAGCTAGCTATAGTCCCAATCTTAGTTTGTGGCAAATATGTTCGTCATGGATATGAATCTTTGTGGCTCTCACTTGGCCTGTTGATAGTACACCGAAAGCGTTTTACTAAAACACACAATTCACCGCTAAGTACAGATGGGGCACAGGTATTAAAATTGCAAATATCTTCAGAACCTGGCTCCAGCAAGGTACTCCTTTTAGTCTTGACATTTTTGCGGTTGTGTTTACGGAAGTAAAATTTGTGGAGCGTTTTCCTTCAAGTTATCAGTTGATTGAACTATTCATTCCGTGACATATCCATGTATGCTGTACTTCGTGCATGTTCAGCATAGGAAAGGAATCAAACGTGCATACAATACAAAAACATGCCTTTTTATGAAAACCAAACTGATTTGCGAATCTGATTAAGAGTCACTGTACCAAAATATAAATTTGTAAATGTGCAAGTGAAAGGTTTCAAATTCTCGTAAATGTTGCTATAAACCTATTTCTCTCGTGAATAATATAAGAAGTCACATATCGACTTATCTAGTGTTTATCCTTGGCACTTATTAAGGCTTACACTACCTTGCTTTTCCTGTGGTTGAGGTTACCAAATGATTTCGGAAAATATTGCCACGCAAAGTCAGAATACAACTAACGCCGTCCATTTAATGTTATGGTCGAGACTCAGAACCCGGATCCCAGAGGTTAAAGGCTAGCGCTAGAAATTAGTACCTCAATACTGACAGAACAAAAATCTGTAAGAAAGCTTTCAAAACAAGGCAATGAAACATACACGCACACACACACATACACACACACATACATTTTTCTAGGGTGCATTGTAAGCAAAATTTCACTTCAAAATGTCCATGCTATTGTATTATTCACAGGCACAGCGTAAAGCACGTTGCAGTATTTGTTCATTCCACAGGAATCGAACCGGCGTTTATTTACGAGAAAATACCAGACAATAGGTAATGATTTTATTGCACATGTTCCGTATTTTCCCAATTTCTGGACGCATTCCTTAAACTGTAGGAAAGATATACTGTAGGTTATCTATACACTTGGTGGTAGCGTAAGCTTGAATACACTGTGGTGATAAACCATTCTAGACATTTTTTGCCTTTTTCTTAAAAGCTTAAGGGTGTTAACTGTGGTCCTTTGATGATTGTATCAGTTCGATTAATTGAATCATGCTATGATCAACTTAGCCAGCCTATATATAGGGTTTTTCGCTTCACAGTATGATATTCAATATGGGATGCAGTGTTGTGTTAATATTACAGATTGATATTACATTTCGCTTAAGTTCTTTATCTGTTTCCTCTATTGTTTGCATATAGCCACGTTTTAGATTTTCTGCTTGATTTTAAATTTGTGATAACACATTAAGCGACAATCAGCTTCATTTATGTCTTAATTGATTTTCAAAACAAACACAAGATGTTCAAATATGAGGCGCGGCAGATTTTTATAATATCATCCTCATGGTGAAATTGCGTTATTGCTGATTTACTAAATTCGAAACGAGTTTGAAATCTTTTATCAACATACCCGTTTGATACATAATGAGCATTCGCATTCCTGAGGATGGATAACGTTACTTTCAAATATAGGCTTCTTTTCTGTTCCATGTGCAAAGTGAATTACGAGCATATTTACTTCTGGGTAGCACGTGCGCTCGACGCTGATCCATCTTAGCAAGTATTTTTGAACTTCTACTATGCAACTGTTTCTTTTCAGTCGCGCTAGAAGATATAACTCTTCATTAGAGAATGTGTATCCCCTCTTTCCTCATCGCCAGCGACGCAAAAATATATCTGTAGAATTATGGCGAGTGCCATATCAACACGGTTATGCAGTATATTTACTGAGTTGGCATTTATTTGCAGAATCGGGGACTTAAATGCACCAGCATTAAGGAAATGCCGAAAAAATATATTTTATGTTCGGCACGAGCGGGACTCGAACCTGCAACCTTTGGCACTGTTACTCTTCAGTCGCGCTGGACGAAATAACTCTTCATTAGAGAATGTGTATCCCCTCTTACCTCATCGCCAGCGATGCAAAAATATATCTGTAGAATTCTTGATCGTAGATGTATGGTGAACGCAATTGTACTCACGGAACCCCGATGGATTGAACATTTAAACATATATTTTACGATAATTCCTGTTGGGAAAAATTTTCTTTTTACATCCATTTCTTGATGATAAGTCAAAATGTACATACATGGAACGGCCATAATGTGTATTTATTTATTTATTTATTTATTTATTTATTTATTTATTTATGTTTGTTTGTTTGTTTGTTTGTTTGTTTGTTTGTTTACTTATTTATTCATTTATTCATTTGCAATATGATATTAACAGTACAGGAGATTTCCCTGCGATTTGTATGTTATGTTTCTACATTAGTATACCAAATTAGGTATTCGTCAACATGTGCATCTAAACATTTATTGCGACTTTGCTGCTTTATTTTCCAAATAGATTACTATGTTATATTTGTCATTGTGTGTTGCCTAACTTGCATTAATTGAACGTTTATAGTGTTTGCACCAAAAAGGCACTTTAAAAACTAGTAGCTAGGTATGAGTCCCTCCCTATACAGTTTTATATGTTGTGTCGAAAATGGAATCATCTACAAATCAATTACAGGAACCGTTACAACGTAAGCAAAATACTTAACTATACCATAACATGATTAAAAAGAGCACAGGACAAAATGACAACCAACAGAAAATCAGCCTGTAATTACTTAATTCAAGCATTTGACCTTCACCCTTATAGATCAGCGTGACCCGACATAATTCCCAGCCTTCTGGTACTATTGCTTGATAGATGGACAAGTTTAAAATGTGCGCAAGAGAGTGACATATATGTTTTGCACCTAGCCGCAATATTTCGTGTCAAAGCTGAGTATTTCTACAGAAGTATCACTGGAAAGCCCTTGTAATCCACGAAGCACAGTTGCTGTATGGAGATAATATCGCTCGAACTTGTAGATGCTTGATGGGCCCTTCCAAGTGTATTTGTGTCAGTGTCAAGTAAATTCTTTGGAACTGTCCGCCCTATTTCGGCGAAAGATTTTCTAAAATCATCGGAACTATCCCATTGGTAGTGTAATCTGTCAGTGTTTTATTAGGTCAGCTGACTTGTCAGTCAGCTGAGCTTATCTTATGGTCCTGCGTCCGTCGTCCGTCGTCGGTCGTCCGTCAACAATTCACATTTTCGACTTCTTCTCCGAAACTGTCAGCCAGATAAACTTCAAACTTGGTGGAGATGTGCCTTGGGTAGGTGTCTACCATGTTTGTTCAAATGGTCACGGTCCAGTGATTTTTGGATATTAAATGATTTTTTTTGTTCTTTTTGGGGCAAATCTTAAAAAATCTTCTCTGAAACCGCTCACCCAATTACTTTGATATCACACAGAAACACTCCCTGGGACGCCTACTTCTTAATTTGTTCACAAGGTGGCGCTGCAATTTAAAAAAAAAAAATTATGAATTTTTGTGTGTTATAGCTATTTTCGACTTCTTCTCCAGAACCGTCACTCAGATTAAGCTGAACATGGTGGATATGTTCCTTGTGGAAGGGTCAAAGAAAGTTGTTCACTATGTGGGAATGCTGAGGATTCCTGATTTTTAAGGATTTTTTTCAATTTGGGTACTTATCGGTCAATGCAGCTTTTGTATTGATTACTATGGAAGTCAATGATCATTCTAATGCTAATTCACATTTTCGACTTCTTCTCCAAAACCGTCATCCAGATTAACTTCAAATTTGGTGGGGATGTACTTTGGGTGGGTGTCTACCAGGTTTGTCCAAATGGTCATGTTCCAATGAATTTTAGATTTTTTTATGATTTTTTTTTTCAAAAATCTTTACAAAAGTTTTAATAGGAAAGTTTAACATAGGAATTTCCTGTAATTGTTATAACTTAAATAATTTTGGCCAGATTTACTTCAAACTTGGTGGGGATGTGCCTTGGATGGATCCTTGCCAAGTTTGTTCAAACGGTCACGCTCTATTGATTTCTGGAATTTTTATGAATTTTTTTGCTCTTTTTTGGGGCAAACCTTAAAAACTCTTCACCTCTGAAACTGCTCACCCAATTGTTTTGATATCACACATAGACACTCCCAGGGACACGTAGTTCCCAATTTGTTCACCAGGTGGCGCTGCAATTTTTTCTATTTTTTTAATGAATTTTTTATATGGTTTTGTTATTTTTCACTTGTTCTCAGAATCGTCACTCAGATTAAGGTGAAATGTGATGGATATGTTCTTGTGGAAGGGTCAAACAAAGTTGTTTACTAGGTGGCACTGCTTTAGTTTCCTGATTTTTAAGTATTTTCAACTCGGGTACTTATCGATCAATGCAACTTTCCTATTGAATACTATGTAAGTCAATGGGCATTCTTATGCTAATTCACAGGACAAATGACACGAAATTTACTGTTTACTTGATAACTTGAGATCTGTTTTGAGTTAGTACTGTGATGCTGCACATGTTAATGTTTTTGTATGAAGGTCATGCTCAGACAGTACATGAATAAACTTTGACTTCGTTTCTGGGGTCACAGTGCAACATACATGAATTTTACTCTTCATTATAACTTGAGAACTACTTGAACCTTGATGTTGCACATGTTAGTGTTCTTTTATAATGGTCAGACTTACTCAGAACATGAATGACCTTGATCCTTTCCCAAGTTCATAGAGCTGTAAGTGTGATGAATGTCAAGATCAGTTGAGCATTGTTGTGAACGCGATAACTCAAGCAACATTTGACTTGGGAAATTGATTTTTTTGTAAATATGTCCTATATAAGACCTTCCTTAGGATTGTAAATTGGTGCCCTTGACCTGTTCTTCAAGGTCACATAGGCATTTAATCTAGAATCGACATGATCGCGATAACTCCGCAAGGATTTAACTGAGGAGGTTTAAACTTTGTATGATTATGTACCATAAGACAAACTAGGTTGAGAGTGCAGATGGCTGATCTTGACCTATTTTGAAAGGTCACATGAACACTTTTTAAAATTATTGCAGGCGCACTTGAAAATGATTTGACTTAGGAGGTTGAAATTTTGTGTGATTATGTTTGTGTATAAGGCTTGATAAGTTCTTGCTTGTGATTGAAAATGTTTGACCTTGACCAATTTTTCAAGTTCACAAGCACTGTCTTTAAGTTTAAGAAGTGATAAAGCAAGAAACACTTAATGTAGCAGCTTTAACTTGTGTGACTATGTATCTGTGTTAGAGCTAGGTTGAGATTGTTGATAAGATGAGCTTGACATATTTTTCAATTTTATGTTCGGAACGAGCGGGAATCGAACCTGCAACCTTCGGCACTAGTGGCCTAGCTGAAATGGGAAACGCACATATCCATTCGACCAAATCCCCATTCTTAAAAAGAATGGTTCAATGGAGGAAGTTATGTGCGAGTGCCATATCAACACAGGTATGCAGTATATTTACTGCGTTCGCATTTATTTGCAGAATCGGGGACTTAAATCCTCCAGCATTCAGGAAATGCAGAAAAAAATATATTTTATGTTCGAAACGTGCGAGACTCGAACCTGCAACCTTTGGCACCAGTCGCCTAGCTGAAATAGGAAATGCATATCGACCAAATCCCCATTCTTAAAAATAATGTTTCAATGGAGGTAGTCATGTGCGAGTGCCAATGTTACAGGTGGTATTTCCTTGAAAATAATTGCAGATGCGATAACTCGAGATGAATTTGACTTGAGAGGTTGAAATTTTGTGTTATTATGTAAAAGTATGAGAACTTGGTTAGGTTGTATATGAGTAACTTTGACCTATTTTTCCAAGGTTACACTCCCATTTTCTCCAAAACCATAGCGGACTGGGGGGGATTTTTGTTTGATTATGTACTAATATAAAGGCTAGATTGGGATTGCAGATGTGGGACATTTGTGTTATTTTTCAAGGTCACATGGGCATATCATTCATAAGGGCGAACGGCGAGACATTTGATTTTCTGTTGGAAAGTCAGCCTGTTCTAATTTTTTTAATATTATTCCATAATAAGTAGGATTTTTATTTTGTGAGTTTGAAACATTCGCTAAAACAATTTTGTTTTTTCTGTCCTGGTTAGTCCGACTACCGTATTTCTCAAATACTTGCATTCTTCCATTAAATTGTGGTCACCTGTTGCAGCAGCATTTTGCTGCAACCGAGTTATGCATGCTGTTTTTGGATAACTAAATACTGTGCGCGGGTCTATATATATTTTCTGGGGCCCATCATATAGAATGTATGTCTACCATGCATATCCTGCCCCTCCTGGTTTTCCTGTTTCTTTGTTTAACATGTCCTTTAATCTAAAAATGCACAAACTAAGTTTTCATTTGAAGCAACAGACGTGCAATACTCATGGGTATTGCGTAGCCCAATAGTATTATACTATGTCTTATGCACCCATTAACATGCATTACATTATACATTGCCGCTCAATTGGACCATGTCTTATGGTAAACGAGTTCTCAAGAATGGCTACAGATTATCTGAGTTTATCTGTTATGCAGGCATTTTTCGCAGAGTTAGACCTTGCTTGTAGGGAGATGTTGTAAATGGTGGTATATATTTAAAACACGAGAGAAGACATTGTAATAATTCTTTCATTAACACACCTATTCATCTATATTGTATCTGTATAAAAAAGGAATCATGGAGGCAATTCAATAGTTTCCGCGTGAGTTTCTTTTCATTAGAAGTATAAATGCAAAATAGATCTTTCAGACTTTAAAGTGTCATTTAGATAGGAAACATGCTGGCATGGTACAGTTTTACTTGAGGTTTACATGAAACGATACAGATATAATTTGAAATTTCTAATCCCGATAGTTCTTGACCACTAGAATCTTACACTAGCAAAAAGGACACTTCGTTTTGAACCGACGTTTTCAAACAGCATGCATTTTGTGCATCAATCGTATAATCTCTGTCTCTTCAATAAGATACTGCACATTTTTTTGCTAAAAATGTGCTCATGGATTCCAGCATTTATGCAAAATAGAAAGAGGGGCATGTTTTACCCAGAGGCTCATGCGGGTCAAAAGTCTGTAAGCCTTAAATAAATGGGCGTACCTAAGGAAGCTGAACCGATTTCCTCATGTAGAAGTAAGCCATTGACATCATACGGAAGCTATCAGTTTAGCGCAAAATCATATTAAAATGACTCTGTCTTGAGGATGCGGATAACCCTATTGATAAGCTGTTCAATTCAGCCATGTCGGAATCTGGGCTCAGTTAGCGTTAATAATTTTTATTAATGCAATGGATTTGAGCTACTTCGTGTATTGTCCCACATCATTTTATATTGACACGCTGACTGTCTCTTTGGCGTGCGATACTCAAGCAGGGTCTTCATCTTTCACAAACGTACAGGAATGTGTTGTCATCAATGCATCTTTTCATATTTTATCTTTAGCTTTACGGCCAAAAGGGTATTACGCTGTGCGTGCAATGTGTTTTTTTTTCTTTCTTCAGAAAGAGGCCCAGGCTGTTTCTCTTTGTTCGTGAATCTTATGTGATATTGACCAGCGCGATCACTTTTTATTGACAGCGAAAGATGTACTTTGTTTAACCACGCTATTTGTTAATATTAGTGAAACTGATATAGGAATCACATATATACAGACGTGTTCTCATTCCTGTTTTATACACCTTTCATGTCCAGTTTCAACTGAATTGTTGACAGTTTGCTAACAGCAGGGTGGAGATAGTCAATAATCATTGTGGTAGCTATTCTATCGCATGAAACAGTGGAATCTTCTCTGTGTTCTGCATTTTTAAGAATGAAACTAAATCACAATGGGTCCTATGTAGCAAGCTAACCGTTTATAAAAGAACAAAACAAAAACAAAAAAGCAAAATGAAAAAATAAACAAAAAAACAAAGAACAAATAAAAAACCAAACCAAAAAAAAAAAAAACAAACAAACAAACAAACAAAAAACAAAAAAAACAAAAACACCCCCCCCAAAAAAAAACCAACAATCCCCACCCCCCCGGGAACTCAATCAGACAATTGTGCTCATGTCCAATCGAACCCAGATAGATAACCCATGCTTTTTGCATTGTTATTAATTCCAGTGATTAAGCTTTAACTGTTCTATATGCTCAGCAAAATGAACTCCAACCTTTGTCGTAGAGCAATAACGTGAAACGAGTTGCTTATTAAAGTATTGTACCAATTCCTGTTAGCATTGCCGAAAATACTTTACAGCTGGTTGGTACAGAGTTCAGTTGCATGTCTATATATAGTTAATATGTTTCATATAATAGTGTTTCTTTTTACGAATTTGACGTAAAACGACATATTGGATTTCCTTTGTCGTATTGGTTAAATATTGTTCCTTTAACAAGATTGCGTAAAACAACCAGATCGATTTGATAAATTGTGTTGGGTGTCTTTATATTTCATACGCAAGAGCACTATGCTGTCGACAAGGGAGTCGTATATACGTGTATTAAAATAGACAAGACACACTTCTTGGGCTGCGGTCCGGGCTCATGCCTGCTGAATCATTCAGAGGCAGGTCCAAGTGGCACATTTCTTTACCATTTATCACTTGCCTTGACAACAATGGCGGCTTATGCATTGCAATGATAAACCAAAGCAGTCCAGGTGTCATACTGATGTCAGGATAATTATTGACTGTTGGGTTACGGCGAGACTGATATGATATGTGTATACATTCATAAATCATAGCATCAGAGCTATTTAGCAATGATTAAAGATTAACACTTCCCCGCTCAAATTAAAGTGACAACAACCAGTAGATATTATTGTCGTCTGCTTTATCTTGTTTTATTGTAGGCTATTTCGTGTTGCATAAAAACTAGTAAAGATTTAGAGCGGACAAAATTGACTTAAGATGGACAGGAAACAGATCCTGGCCATAGATATTGCTATGGACGTTTTAATCATTTAGACTAAAGGTCATGTCTGTTCCAACTTAACTTGATTTGCCTCTAGCGGGAGTATTTCATAAGAGTGATAACAAAGTGTATAGAGAGAAACTCAGTTCTTTGAACACGATAACGCAAATGTTAACAGGCGACAGTGATAATATATAATAGAATTGATAGGAAGCCGGTAACTGTCTTTCGATAGCTGATTGATATCTAGCGATATGTCCTTATTCCATGTTACCTCTTCTATTAAACTTTTGTAAGATGCCTTGTTTGACTGCTACAAAGACATTTGGCAATTATAAAGCTACCCCCCCCCCCCCCCATTGAGGAAAAGTCACCTGGGAAAGCAGAAATCAGTCTTTTGCTTGCAACTAATTCTCCTAAAACAGGTGACCTAGCTTAAGGCCAGGCTTTCATCGTTTTCACCGTCATGAAATTGTCAGCTTTTTCATCAGTCATTGTTAGCGTGGAATTGTGTGTGTGTGTTTCTTTTCCTCGCGAGAGCAGGTAGTACCCTTTTAAGTGGGGACATCGATTTAATTTGTTTTCATTAACATCCCATGGGGCCACATGCATCACAGGATAAGAAGAGCCACCCATTCACCATTTCCTGGAGAGTGTAAAGCTATTGACCCAGGCCACGCTATTGTCATATCCGTCATCTACAATTGTGGTTCAAAATGTTTCTTGTTAAGAACAAATTTAAGTAGAAACAATTACGCACACATCTTAGGCGCTTGTGGTTAATGAGAGCGGGGCATCATCAGTCAATGTAGGACTTGCCACAGTTGTATGATCGAATCGCTAATAGTGACTGTAATGATCAGATGGATTCTACTTAAGGACAACGCTAATTTATTTAGAGAGACTCTAAAAGGCACGCGTACTTGAGTTCTTTATAAATGACGTACTCAGTACATCATTTTTTAACGCTCAGAGGACCTGTAAAGTGCCTTTCACAAGCAAGCATGTTTTCACTCGCAATTGTTTGTATGTGACATTCCAATCCATAAACTTGATTTCATTCACCATATCCAAAAACAAAAACGACAGCGAGCCCTAACGCGTTGCCAGATTTTCGGCCCCTGTCTGAGCAGACCTTCGGTCTTTAATTTCCAGCCTAGGAACCCATGCTGTTACGGCTTGCCAAGAGGAAAGCAAGTAAATTCAAGCCAATGCATAAGCAGTATCAAGGAGAATTAGTCCACCCCAAAACATGTCTCCGAAATGTTGGAAACTCGCCGAAAATGCCACTTATACCCTCACATTGGTGACTTTGCTTTGGCGATTTGACCGACTGACTTCGCCTGGGTCATTAGACACTGGTTACATACTGTGAGTTGCTATGTACTTGTCCTGTTCCACGGTGCGTTCAAGCAATGACCTTTTTCTTTGCGTCTGCGAAAGGAGAATTGTTCACGACACCTGGTATTTCTAAGGTCATTGCAAATCTGTAATAAATTTAGTTGAAATCATCTCAGAACAGAAGCACGAGTCATCCGATAATTAAATGTATTGCATCATCGGAAGAGCTACCGCTTCTTTGAGCGAGCGGAAGACACATTCCCGGACAGTGTTTCGGCATTCCTTCCAACGTCTGGTCACTATATTTAAAAGCTATTCGTTTCCTGTCATGATGCAAGGTTTAGCGGTTTGTGAAACTGAGGAGCATCTTGATTACATATACGTTTTTTATGTATAGATTAGTTTTTGTATGTTTTATTGTGTTGTATATGATAAATGAAGCTCTTTTTAGCATGAACTTCATTCTGTCATTATGATGTGTGCTTATAAAATATAAACCTGGAGAAAAAGATTCTGCAATATTAATTCCGACGTTATGCAGCTGGCGTCATCACTTTTATTTTCCGGCGGCCTTTGCGTTAAAATTTTACTCTTTTCATAATTTTCCTGTTGGAGGGAAACAAGGACATGGTTTGAATTCACCTATGATTATGGTGCCGTTGGTAAATCGTTACCGCATTTTATGAATCCGATCAGCTCCAAACTCCAATGTACAGTGGTAATAAGCGGTCAGGCGCAGGTGACCTTCGAGAAAGACTGACTATCCATCCACTCAGTCAAATAGGACTACTTGTAAAGAGGTCGAACAGGACATGCGCACTGAAATTTCTGCTTTTGCGCAATGGCGTGGGAATGCCAGAATCTGAAGCCGCTGTGAGGGATAACACGTCTGTTGAATACATGTCACAGTATTCATTAATAAAAAAACAGACTAGGCATGGAAGTACTATAGAGCTAGACACAGAAGCACATTTAAGCGATTTTGTCTAATTAACAGATTACCAACCTCATGGCGAATCGCATTAAATCAATTAAAGTATGTTGAACTTTTTGGAAACAATTAAGTAATCCGTTTCATTTTCTACGGCGAGAAAACGGGCCTGGCGTTGACAGATTGGTGTATCCTCTAGACAGCTGCTTGTCACAATGTGTAATTATCTGATGCATGATTGGCCCTTTCCCGCTCAAAAGCAACCAAACGCGCGAGAATGTAAAATTTCATATTTGCTCATTCTACAACTTAAATTTTCGTCATGGAAAAGAAATCGGATTGATAATTTCCTGATGAGACCTATCAAATCGAATTTCAAAGGTTAAAAACATTTGTTGGTATGTGTTGGCCGCTGAAAAAGCCTAAAAGGCTGATGACTCAATCTAAGGAGGAAAAGAGTTAAACGACAAATGTTTCATTCGTTTAACATTGGCGAGCAGAAAGTGTATAATGTAAATTATATAAATACCATTGGTTTACTCCCGTCTGGAGAACTGCTGGATTTTTTCTAACTTTGCTCGTACAGAATAAAAACAGAGACGGATTATGAACAAACAACCGTGCTATAAAGCTCAGCTGTACTTAAATATAATGGCAAAGATGTGCATTCGAAAATGTTTCAGTGATCACACACAGACACACACTCACACACACCACACACACCCACGCCCAAACTCACACCCACACTAGATCATTGACCGGGTACCCGGGTACCCGCCCGAAAGCTACCCAGAATCGGGTACCCGGGTACAAACGTTGTACCCGCGTACCTGTAAAATTTCAGACTTTAAAAACCATTCCTCTTTTTCGATATTTCACGGAGCTCAGATTGCTTCTGGTGTTGTTTTTCGCACCATTTTGCGATAGCTTTTTCAAACAATTTCCCCGCATCGGGTACGAGCTTGTACCCGAGGCGCCCCCCCCCCGCCCCCCCCCCCCCCCCGTATAAAAATTGGTACGAAGTCAATGCACTAACCCACACATGCAGTTACCCACCTCCACGTAAAATGTGTAGCTCTTGAACCTTTCAACAATAAAGAATATTATTCATGATTCATTTTATTTAAAAAATAACGATACACATAGAGCATATTGCAGATAAACGTAGAAAGTCAATTTTGTTGTGGGTTTTATTCCTAAGCCTACCTTTTCCAGTGCTATTCACATCATAAAATTGTGTTTATCTAAACTATGACATCAAATTCTAATTCAAATTCTTACTAAATAGACCAATCATTCAATATAACACATGCATACTGCTTTCCCGCCACAACTGCATACCTGGTTGTTTTAGTAACCAGAGTCTCGCATGCCGAGATACGGGCCGTTGCCGATGCGAAGAAGTGGGATTCATGTATTACAAATATTTTTTACATAAAAAACACTTAGTACAGGCAAATGGAAATTTATTCCTGTAACCAATGTGAATAGCACCAAATGAATATGACTTTGGTGTTTGTGAACTTAAATTTCACTAAAATACACTAACTTTGTCAGAAAGGGGTATCTAGCCTTGTCTGGGAAAGTGATTTGCCCATGTGTTCACCGTGACTGACAAACGAGAGTCCGTGCTTTGGGGCGGGGAATTAATATGCATGTCTCGCATTACCATGTTCCCAATATCTCCAAGTAAGAAGGATTATTTCAGCCAAAAACTGTCTTTGGTACCTTTTGATGAGCCGAAAGTGAACACGGGAAACCTGCTGACCCACTTTACGATTGAACACCTGGAAATCAATGGCCAAGATACCTTTTGTGTATTCATGTAGTATGTTCCATGACTTCGTTAATTTTCATACTTATATACCCACAAAAATGGGCACCTAACTTCTTTATGCATTTTAAATCTATTACAAAGAACAACTTCATAATGCGAAAATAAGCTCTTTCAGTGAGAGTATTTTTCATACAAAGAAAGCATATTGGTCACATAATAAATATTCAAAAAGTAACGTTAAATCTTACACTGTTGAAACTTTGATACATGCTATGAAATTTCTTTTGTATAAGATGCAATTTCTAGACACTGTGAAATCCATTGTTTTTGGAGTATTAGCAATTCTTCCAAGTTTGTATCTAAAATCAAAGATTTAAAAGCGAACAAATATCAAATGTTTTGATTTTTCTACACTGTACACAAAGCTACCTATATGTGAGGTCAAAAGTTCTCTTTCAGCATTAATAACCCAATGTTTAAACACAATGGTAAACCATACATGAATATTAATTCATATAGAGAGAAAGCATATTGGTCACACAATAAATATTCAAAAAGTAACGTTAAATCCTACACTGTTGAAACTTTGATAGATGCTTTAAAATTTCTTTTGGATAATACTTTTGTTCAATGCGGACCATTGGTTTTTCAACAAATAAAAGGCATTCCAATGGGTAGCAACTGCTCCCCGTTACTGGCAGATTTATATTTAACCTAACTTGAATTTAAGTATATGAATAAATTGATGAAAAAGGACTTTCAAATGGCTACACAATTATCAAACAACGCAAGATATATTGATGACATTGCTTGTGTAAATGTACAAAATTTCTGTGAAATTGCTAAAGAAATTTACTCAAAAGATATCCCTTTGGAGGGCAATTCAGATGGTTTAAGAGATATGTTTCTGGACTTGGATATTCAGGCCACTAATGACAGGTTTTGCATTAAAGTCTATCACAAAATAGATGAGTTTAACTTTGAAGTAGTTAACTATCCTTTCCCGGATAGTAATATTTCGGAAACTCTTTGATATAAAACATTTTTGTCACAATTTTGATATTTTGACATCATTCTGTTTAATATTCACCTTTCAGACATTTTAGTTAGGCTTGTTTTTCTGTTAGGTCAAACCCCCAGGGGCTATAGGTAGCAAGCAGCTACCCACGACAGTTACAAGTTTGCCTAATTGTACTTGATATCTAGTTAAGAAATATTATATTTTGATTGCATTATCTTGACTTAAATACTAATGACTTTCATTCTTTTCTGACATGCTCTACAGTGTTAGCAGTGAAACTGAGCTTAATTGTTTGTAGACTTTCAAAGTGAGAAGTAGGTGTCATCATGGGGTTTGTTTTACATTTCTGATGCAGGATGTCCATTGTTGCAGTACTTTTTAGGATTTCCCTTGCTTTTTACAGGTGGTCTAGCTGCAACTGTTTATTTTACAATCACTGGGACTGAATATGAGGCCCCAGTTTGCTTCTACTTCATTTATACACTGCCAGGTGGTTTAACGAGGATAATTAGACAGTGTCATTACCATATCCAAACCGTAGTCCTAACGAAACAAATCCGAGTCAATTCCGACCAAAGGCAATGTTTCTTGGTATGTATAGCTGAATCACATAAATTTATAGTTCGTCTGTACCCAAAAGAGTCCAAAACGTATGTGCAAAGGTTCATAGGGTCAAAAAGCCATGTCTTATTTTAACATGACAGAATGCAAAAAGTTTTACTTAAATAGGCCTATTTCAATAAATTGGCTTGAACAGGTGCAACATTCATGTGCATTTAGAACCGTACAATTCATGAAAAGGGACCAAAATCTGCAGCACATCAGATAATTTGTAAGCATAGGTTCCTAATTTGTTGAAAATATATAAAAAAAAAATCAGCATTTAAAAGATACCAGTTGCAACCACCGTCTCAACAATGATTACCATCCATACAAGTCTACAAAGTGACACTAACACCAACATCAATCCACCAGAAAACCCCCCTAGGCCTAACATGACCATCAACAAGAATCCAAACAACATGATTATACAATTCGATGTGTTTTAGACATGTAGCTAAAGGCACGATGTTCTGATAATCTATCCAGCTAGAAAGGGTACATACTGGTTCAGGGGTAAGTGAAATTGTTCTTATCTGAACCTGTTCTATACACATTTAGTAATTAAGTTTTGTCTGACATTTAGTAATTATGTTTTGTTCTTTCATAATGAAGCTTTGCATTTATAAGCAAACCTTCACGTATTTAGCTAACTGATCATTTGCCACGTTCATATTTATTCATTATTATGTGGGTTGTCTTTCTTGAATATTAAGCTTAGACAAGGAGCCGCGACTCAGAGAGACATGTACGGTTATAGGCTCCGAAACATATTCTAAGTAGTTACCCGCTGAAGACCCTTTAACTTATTTGGGTTAATACAGCCTATGTCCAAATTCTACAGAAGAACGTGTGCAATATGGACAATAGTACTTCCATATTTATATATAGGTTACACAGTGACATGTTACCTTATGGAGAGGAAGGAGTTCGGACTACGGGATAAGGTAATGACTACTAGCAAGTGGTTCTGGACAAAAAGAGACAAATACAATATCATAACCTCGAAACTGTAATACAGTAAATCAATATGCCATGGTTATAACGTAGAGAGGTTATCAAAAAGTTGTAACAAATACCCCATTTAGAGACATTGTAAAATAACCAAGCAATGGGTCGCAATATGCGAACACCATACACATTAAAATTGTAGTTTGAAGTTTTGAAGCGACCGAAAGGAATGAGATATATCCGAAATTTTCCCTCCAAACTTCCATACGATATTAAAGGAAAGAATAAAAGCATATGATCATGACTCGCTGCTACTAAAGTATGAGGTTTCTATCTTCGAGTTACTCAACTTTATGGCATCTCGGTTGCGTATCTTTTAAGATATAAACCTGGCATAGATTTAAATACAATTACCACAGCATGTAATAGAAAGCCAAAGCGCGTAATCAATTCTGTTTTTTAACAACCAGTGCGTAGGTAGGTATAATACATTTCATGCACCAGACGCTTTTATGGAGAGGTACCAGAAGAAGGAAACGAAAGTCGTCTCAGTAAATTACATCCTTGCAGGTACATCTGGTGACATAACGATGCCAGTTTAGAACAGACTGCACTTCAAGGTACAGTGTCTGGCAAGTGTAATCCTGGTTTGCCATAATGTTTTAACCGTTGAAACCCATCAATTTATAAGATCAAGTACACAGCTTTCCTCTCGGCAGTTTACGCGTCAAGCCTCGACTATATGCGCATGGAATGTTTTTGACTGCTGACGGCATATTATCCCAGCTTTTCTTTGAACTTTTTTGATGAAACATCTCGAACAAGAATGAAACAGAGAAGAGCAAGATGAAACGGATACTTTCACAATTGCTGGTGCCCTTAATGGATTTGTGAGGACCGGGCAACAATGAGTTCCCAATGTGAAATGTCTCTACCAGATAGCCTGCATTCAGTCAGCAAAATTTCTATATTTTCATTTCACATTTCAAAAAAAAAAAAAAAAAAAAAAAGGAAAAGTAAAAAAAAATCTCGACATTGGAACAAAAAAATATGTTAGCCATGATAAAGATCTTTTTTCACTCAATCTTTGTGGTGCAGGAATGTAGAATTACTGACTTTTCATACTTTTTTTAAAAAATGGAAATCATGAAACAGTTCATTGGGTTCATGAAAAAAAGAGTATATCGTACTATCAAGTGACAACTTTGAGTTGACTAAGCCAAATGCAACTCGAAAATTAAATCGGAAGTCAGTTCTTTGGATGCGATTTTCTGGTTCAATTCGATTTGAATACTTGGTATAAAAGGCAAATAGTCGACAGTTTTCCTGGATGCGTCTTGGGTACAATGCAGCTAATAATACAGCTAATATAAGAAAAGCTTCATGCTTATTTGGACGGGCGCTGGAGTTGTTGTTGTTGTTGTTTTTTTTTTTTCAAAAAAAGAAAGTTAGTACTTCAATGGAGGGTGTTTTATGAGGAATGTAAATGGGGGGGGGGGGGTATTATGATAACTCGTACGGAAGGTCAAATTCTTCGCACAGTTGACCAGATGCTGATCTCGGTCAGAGGTTAACCCAATACAGGTAGTGACCTTTCCACAGTCACGTTTTTAAGCTACCAAGGTAACCAGAATTCTCGCAAAGTAATCCATGACCTCAATAGAGGAGAAACCTTATTGAGCATGCCCAGCTGAGATGTTGATTTGGCTTGTTCAGATGAAAAGTGATAGGTGGGCAAAAGGTTTAAGTACTGAGGTTCATGTTTGGAAGTGCATTGAACATTGATCTTTCGCAACGTGTTTTTATGAAGTAAAGGCAGACATCCTGTCATGTAAAATGTCAATACGGAAGAAATTGAGATATACAGTCTGCCGTGCAGCATTTGGAGAAACCACTCAAACATATGTTCAATTCTCACAATGATGCAACACCCCCGTGCCTTCTGCGTCCATAGTAAATATTTCTTGAAATTACTATATATTACTGATCACAAACTGGAATGAGTACCAACACAGTTTGCATTTACATGTAAAAATAGGTAGAATTGATATTTCAGGAATATATTAACATTCTGGCAAATTGCAATAAATCACAGTTAGAATACATGTAATTACTGACATATTTACTGAAATATACTGACAAGAGGATGGCAGAAACTGTAAATCCTGCAAAAATGATTTATGGTGTAAACACCAACTCCTCTGCTCCATAGATGGATGTTACCGTTCTGCTTACTTTGTAAAGGAAGACTGTAAATTATGATTATGGGGGGACCAGTCAAAAGATTATGTTTTTCGGACGTTTTTCTGTGAGCATCGTGTCTTATCTCGGGCGACACGATATTCTGCTTCACTGTTATTTCACGGAGGTCTGGTCGAAGAATGAACACATTAAGTATATACGAGCAGATGGTGATCTGGTTGAGGAATGAAGCTACACTTAAATTTAAGCTAACTGTCAATATAATTGTGCTTTCGGGCTAAATGTGTTAGACATATCCATCCCAAATTGATAACGTTATCTCTCTGGTACCCACAACAGTTATTTTATTTTTTTTTTAAAATGGGAGACGAAAGTGTGTGCTGATTTAACGATGAATGCAAATTTCTTTTGACGTCACACTTCTGTTTCATGAAAGATAACGTTGATCGGCGTCTAGAAATCCGCTAACGGCAGTGCTTCCAACCGCAGGAAAATCAAAAGAAAGTGTCACATTATTTGCTAAAAGCCTGTCGCGTATATTGGAAGATCAACTTCCAAGTATCAAACCCCGGGACCATATCACTATTTTGTGCCCTCTGTGGTTTTTGTCAACCAACTCTCGCAAGCAAGGTGTATAAAAATATAAAACACACAAAAGCGGAATCGAAACCTTTCGATGCCAAAAGAAGAAAAGGAGATTTCATTAATTTACACACATTTTCAATACGACATATGTTTCTATCACAGCCTTTAGTAATAAATAAATAGTACATGTCATAAGTAAAACATCATAGATGCATGGAAAACACCACAGAATATTTTCGATTGGAATGTCTTTTGTTGTAATAGGAAAGATTGGGTATGTTTATATGCCAGGCTTCAGATGTGATATAGTATGTGTCAGCGTAATTGGCATTAGGTGACGCACAAAACGCGAGGATGGCGTGAAAGCGTTGGTGCAGCATGACACCTATTAAAGTCGGTGTGCAAAAATAGCGTCGTGGCGTGCAACAATGTATTTATTATTTTTCCTCTCTCTCTCTCTCTCTCTCTCTCTCTCTCTCTCTCTCTCTCTCTCTCTCTCTCTCTCTCACTCACACACACACACACACACACACACACACACACACACACACACACAGGAGGTTGAACCGAATAAAACTTGCTGAATTTAACTGAAGAGAAAATTCCACAACAATAGCTTTCGATTGGAAAGAAGCGTGCCCATTGTGTACAAGCGCCTTAAAGGTTACCGTTGAGATCCATATATGGTACATTAATTCATGACATTGTTATGGTTTGAGTTCAGAAAAAGTATCAGCTTATGGTCCTCAAGTTCTGAGATACACACAGTCAGTAGCTTTCCTCGGGGCACCCTCGGCACAAAGCACCGCATGGTGCGCCGAGGAAAGCTGCTGACCAATCACCTTGTAGTATATCAATCCTTATGACAAAAAGAGGCAGACGCCATATACGACACTAAAGGACATCTGGCAATTTTCAACAGGGAAAACGTGCTTACCCACACACTGGCATTAGGTACCTCGACGTTAAAACAATCGTGATTTTTCAAAGAACCATCAGGCTGACCAAAATGCTATGCTGACGGCCTAAGCAGCTGCTGCCAATAAGCGGCGTAGATGTTGAGCTTTATCGGAGGCAGAATGATAGTGCTCATCGTTTCTTCTATTTTGCCGAAAAAGAGGTAACCTGATACCCTTTGGTTTCGCAAAGGCAGGCATGTTCTGGTCATAGAAGCCATTTGCTAGAAGTGGGGGGTGGGGGTGGCGTGGGGGTGGGTGGGTGGTGGATATGATCTAGTTACACACAATGATTTGGTTGTTTCACATTTCAAACATGGTGCTTGCATTTTGTCTTGATTCAGCACGAATATTGTGCAATTTACAAAAACACGAATTTGATTTTTTTTTTTTAACTATTCACATATAGGCCTACTGAAAGAAAAAAAACTTATGTACATTTCGAGATTAAGGCGTCAGGCCCCGGTGTTTTGTATCACTTCTCTTTCGCTCTGACTGGGAAATACTTGCAACCAGTTGATGTCTCTCAAAAAAGCCGTTGCTATTGGGCTATGGTATCTGAGCCGGGCAATACGGCTGGCCTTTATCAAGGTAATGAAGTAATGAAATTAATGCATTTTCAGTTTGAACCCTCTGCAGCATACACTGAATGCATAGCGGGCCATGGTCATGTAAATGAAACACTTCAGTGTTGCAAATTGAGTGAGGAACGGCTAAGCTGACTTATTTCGACGCACTGTATGTTTTAACGCTCTTCCGTCCACACCAGCTGATTGTTCCGAATGTCGTCTACTCTTGCATATTTACTTAATACTGTGCTCTTGTCAAACATTTTCAACAAAGTTTGAATGAAATCCCCGCAGGCCTAAAATCAACAGCTATCCCTAGCACACTCTGAGAGCCTAGTACTCGCAGTGCTCTGAGGGAAACAGTTGGCTCCGCCTTTTTACGGCCGGTTAGGAGTTAATACCGCCGCCTACAACAGAATGGGAAATTACTTCGCCAGTATCAGCTACACCAGCGGAGACATCATATAGCTGCTTACGAAATCAAATCACCCGTGTACAATGGAATGAGGTAGAAAAGGACCCCTGTAATGTGCGTGTCCCTGCCCGGGTCCATTAACTCTCAAGCAGTCATGTTACAGGACTTAGTCAACAGTTTGCGCGTGGGTACTTTGGGTGTTCAGCTCTCAGGGCACGTAAGGTAAACTTGTTGCCCGGGAGCATCTAACCCGGTGAGTTTCCTTTCAAACTTTCAGTCAAAACTTTTGAAAAAAGAAAATTGAAGACAAAAGAAAAGACAAACTAGGTGAAACCTGACCTGTTTGCTGGGGAAAGTGTTAAAGACAATAAATTAGGTTGATCCACAGAACTAACATTTTTGCAGCACCATGATGCCTCTGATCTGATTTGACTTACAACAGTGCAATGGAAGCACGGTTACTGGAGGGAGGGCTTCTCATTGTAGCAATCAAACTACAGGGATTTAATTAATCTTACTGGCTTTTGTTAACCGAGAAATACATACATATTGCTGATGTGAATAATATAACAATGCATATGTCAACGCATGTTCAGGTAGTAGACAGGCTTACCCGCCACTTGTGGGGTGTGCCGGCATATTGTTAAAAGAAGCATGGAAAAATGTCGTCTGTTGTATATTGTGAACCTGAATTCAATGGCACGATTTTCTAGATGAGTTCTATTCAGGTGTATCACGGGACAGCTTTTTGCATTATGGATTGTTCAACAAATATTTACACACGTTTTACAGTCTGACATACGGTGGTTATTTTATTTATTTATTTATTTATTTATTTATTTATTTATTTATTTATTTATTTATTTATTTATTTATTTATTCATTATTTTATTTTATTTATTTAATTTATTCCTCATTCATTCATTCATTCATTCATCCATGCATCCATTCATCCATTCATTCACTTATGCATCAAATTGTTTCAAAGCAAACGCGACTTCGACTTCGAAATTATATTAGAGGTGTATTTCATAAATTGTCGGTCTGTGGAAGTGCCCTACCGTGTCAATGTACAAGCCACACCTGCTATAACATCACCCTGGGTCCTTGGTCAACCTTTTTTGGGGTTGTCCCAATGGCCTAGAGGTCAGCGTGTTGGACTTTACATTTGGCTAGGCGAGTGTGCCGAAGGTAGTGGGTTCGAATCCCATACAGGTCGACATTAATTTATCGTATTTTTCACTTAATACGTTCACGATTTTTGCAACACTGAAACCCCACCACATAGCTTTTTTGTGGGAAAGAAATTAGCGGTACATATGCGTTAGTTTCATCTGTTTATTTGCATTTGCAACTTCAAATTCGATATGATGAGGGAAATTTGTCAATAATTATTGACCAGTATGTTGCAAATTAGTCGCTTGTCCAACTTTTAGGGCAGTCCAGCCAAATTCCGTCGAGGAACACTGTTGACCTGGGCCTTTTTTTCTGAACTCTTTCAGCGCCACATTTTGAACTGAGTCAACAACTTTCCACAGGGCACTTTGGGTGCATTGTACTACTGCATTCTATGAAACTTCAAGCTAGCATGCTGGTACTTGAATGAAAGATCTACTTACAAGGAACGTAAATCTAGCACCCTTATAATTCAGAGCAGTTCCTGTAGTTCAATTTAAATCGCAGTTGGCACTGAAAGAGTTTAAAAAATTAGCCATGCTGATATTTGAATGACAGAAATTACTACAAGGGTTTTGAGAGGGAAACATTATAATAATGAAGTCATAAGAACATTTGTTGTAAAGCATTGAAAGAGGTCAGTTTTGCACTTGGCCCAGGGGCGAGGATATCGAGCTTACATTTCGGAGGGGTAGTGCCGGGATTCTCAGATTCAATGCCCAATTTTTCATGCATACTGTTTTATTGATATTTGTGGTATGTATACAGATACGAACTAGTCTTGACTAAAAAAAATCATGTTTTGTGCTATGTATCTTTTTTTTTTTTCGAGAGAGAGAAAACGGATATTGCTTTGAAAGTTTCGTCTCACGATACCCATCTTGTAGTGGACGGAAAACTATTTGAAGTATCTGGAAGAAACGAAACATTAAAAATGTCGCCTATTGATTATATATCCACAAGTATGACCGTAGGCTGTTTGTCCTCATCCAGTGAACACTGACTTCTCGTATATACAAAAACAAATGTGGTAGTTTATGTGTTTTCCCCACAGCCACGACATAGAAAAATAGCTTTGAACAGCCTTGTCTTATGGCTTCAGTTGTGATTTCGACAACCTCTTGGATAACGCTTATCTGCCCTATTCGGTCAATAATTTTATCCAGCTTTTGTGTGTTTATTTGAAAAATTAAACAAAATTCTTTTTCGGTTTCGTGATTCACCGTCTAAACCAAAGTCTGGAAACTCATATCTGTTGAGAGTAAAATAATCAAATGGACATAAGAGGACCGGAACTTTGCACCAGCCCAATTGGTTTTGTTTGTTTGTTTTTTTATCTAAGTACCAATGGGTTAAAGCAGGCTTCAGGGGTACATTTCCGCTGGTCGCCTTTGGCACTTTCTCAAATTGGATCAGCTTGGAATTAGTTTACAAATAAATTTAAGCGTATTTGAAGCATTTGTGCTCTTAATCACTCGTTATACACATTAAGCACGGATGATTAACTCCAAAGATACATAGAAAGCCCTGAACGCAATCCTCCGTTCTGCTAATGGGTCCCGCAACAATGGAAAATTCGACTCAGAGACAACACTGTTGCTGGTCAAACAAATTCAATAAGCTGTGGGTATCTGACATGCTTGCTGTTACTGTGATTGGTTTTACAAGCCCTGAAACCCAAGTTTCAAGAGGAACAGTTCCTCCGAAAGACAAGAATAGACACAGAGGGCAGGGAAACGACAGACTGGTAAAGTAACCCGCATAAATCAAAGGTGTTGTGAACGAGGGGTATTTATAGCAATTAGGTAACTGCTGGCTGACGGATTGCAACACTTAAGTCTGACGCGGGAGGTTATCTGAGGAGTATTTGTGCGACGCACTGAACAAGGCTTCACCTGCGGCCGCTCTGATAACCACGCAGTCGGTGAGGCCTAATGAGCCACAGGTCACTCGACCGGAAAATCTACCTGCTTGGCGCAGCGGTCCGTGTGGTGATCCTGGACCCAATGG